>CAJQUN010002808.1:0-22208 GCA_907163345.1 Haberlea rhodopensis | reverse complement strand
ACAGAACAAACAACTTTTTCCAGGAGTATAATCCAACTTTTATATTTCGGGCTTGCTAATGATGCTCCAAGTGAAGAAAAAACACATGTTTCTACACGTGTTATGGGACATACGGTTATGCGGCCTCAGAATATGTTATGACGGGTACCCTGTTTAATTACATTGAATATTTTGTTGTCGTTAGCTATTCAAATTTATTTATCTTTTATATCTGTTATATGTCTTGTTCTCTGATTGAATATAAATATTTCTCACCATCCATTTATTGTTAATTGAATATTTTAACAATTCATGCTAATCAACCATATGCTGTTAGCTATTCCAATTTAATTATCTTTTTTTATCTGTTATATGTCTTGTTCTCTGATTGAATATAAATATTTCTCACCATCCCCCTTTATTCTTGTCATTCTTTCTGGTCATTAACGATATGGAACGATTCTTTGTTTTTGTTTTTTTAATGATTTGATTGGCTCTTTCATTTTTTTATATGATCTTAATTGTTGCTTGATGTTTCTTTTTTACTTGTTATCTTTCATTTTTGAGATAGTTGCGGTTGTTTTCCAAGGCTTAACGATAATAGATAACATCTCATTATTCATTTTAACAATTTTGCCTGATAAATTCAATGTTGAACCTCTATAAATCGGGAAATCTGTTTTCCATTACTTTGTTAAAATTTATTCTATTTATCCAAATGCAACAGCTTATTTTCCTCGCTAGGCCTCGATGTATTAATATCGTGCTCCTACCATTGATTTATGATGATGTCTGACTATATACCTTTTAATGTTAATAAATCATAAATTTTCAAAATTTTGTGATTAAGTTTGATCTTCAAACACTCATTTGAATTAAAATCATATCATAATTACATGTTTTATTAACTTAAATGACAATATTAATTTCATATAGCTAATTATTTTAACTGGGTAGTATTTTTCATGCATTGCATCATGGACATTACCTAGTATTGGTATAAAATTCAACGACGTGCCACGTAACCTTGATAATCTGCCTCGGCCATACTGCCGACACTCACGGGCAGATTTTTGGCAGAAAGCAATGGATTTGGATGGCTTAGCTTTTCCTTCTTTCTTGCTGCTGTATTAGTAGTTATTAGATTGATTTGTGCTTTTACTTTCGGTCATAGTGGGTTTTAAATGACTATATTATGTAACTACTACTGGGTTGAAGTACCCCTTATACTTCTTTTTAATTTTAATTTTCTTATCAAAAAAAAATTTATGAATGGGACAGTTTTATCATCATTAATTATGTCTTCGTACTCAACATATCATCCACGGTCACTTTGATGTGATCCTCAAAGATATATATATATATATATATGTCATAATGAGTGTATGATGTTACTAAGCCTTCCACAATACACAAATCTATTTAAATTAATTAGTATACTAAGTTGGGCAGCAAAATTGCCTCTACGAAGATGTGTCCTTTCTCATGCCGTATTTAGCTGTTTTTTACATCCAAATTTTTTTACTACTAGACTTATCGTGTGAAAACTTTGTTTTTCCGACTAAGTCAACAACTAAAATTTTGATCAAATCAACTACATGATATTTTGGTGAAACCAACTATTTGATGTAAGATAATATTGAAGAATATTATCGTTATGGAATGGACCAAAAGTTTTATGTATTTATTTGCCTTGAGTCTGAATACATATACATGGTTTGACTTGTATAAAGTTTGGTGTACAACTGACTGACCCCTATACAAGGAAGATAAGACACTATTCAAAATATGAGAAATACACTGCATCTAATCTCTAAGATTTGGGAGAAGTAAAGTCTCATCCAACATTTGTGTAACTGAAGATCTTTCAGTTGATACTTTCGACAAAAACCCAGAAAAACGAGAAGAGTGGTGTTAGATAGCCAGTTGACATAAAACTTTTGTAAACTTTCTTATATATGAATCGAGATGATCTATGTAATCGACCTTATTTAATGAGTTAAAAGCTGGATTGATGATGTTGTCATCGCCTGTAAGTATCAATTCAAGATTATAACGATTTAACGAAGCAAACAAGAAAATTAAGATTGAATTACTATTGATAATTATGGACGGATATATTTTTAAAATGGTGATATATCGTATGTAAATTGTCATAAAAATGTGGAGAATAAAACGACGACCCAAGTACACGAAGCGTATTTAATATAAATTTGTCTTGTATTAATTAATTAACTAAAAAGTTTACAGAAGACATGGATTTGTCGTCTGGTTCTGGTTTGAGAAGAACGGCGCCGAAATTCCTTACATATTTAAATATAGAGGTGTGAGGTTTCCGCTGGCATTCACTGTTTTATTGTCTTCTTTGATCGTGCATGGAATTAGCCCATCGATACTACCAATGCACTCTTTATTTTTCCCAATAAACATTAAAAAATAATATATATATATATATATATACACACACACATATAGCGAAAAAGGGTTTACTGTAAAATTATAAAACTATGCATTTTTTAATATTATTTGTAGCGAAAAAGGGTTTACTTGTAAAATTATAACTACGCACCATTTTTTTAATATTATTTTGTATTGAATATTTCGATTAATATTTTTTTGGAAATTATCTTGTATGTTTATTGAGCTGTTATTTTTGGATGTCTATATTAAAACATCAACAGTGATTATTTTTTTCCAATGTATACTCCTTTAATAAACATAGAAATGTTTTCTAAATTATGATTGAGATTATTCCTAAAATTATAATTATAATTATCATTATCAATAGAATATCGGGCACTTGCATAATCTCTCAAGATCTTAAATAGATAATCTTTGTCAATCACAATTATAGGAATTTGATCTTCAAACAAATAATTAAAGAAAATCTTTCAATCAAACTATAATAAGATCAATTTTGAGCCAAATTGACAATAATTTATTCAAAGACAACCTTTGAATTATGACTGTGTATTGGCCTTAAGTAGAGAAAGGGACATTGAATCTGTGTGTGTTTGTCTTTCCATCCACATGAAGGTTTTGAAAGATGTGGCTTTTCTAACTCATGGTTGGAACTTGAACATGATTGATTAATTTTTGGGCAAGCAATTCCACTTTTTATTTCTTATTTTTTTTATGGGTTTTTGGTATTTAGAAAAAAAAAAGAATATATATTCTTAATATTCTTGTTTGAAATGAATCTGAACTTCAATTAGATGATTTATTATCGATATTAATATAGCAGAACTAAAATTAAATAAAATGATAGAGCAATCTAAAGCAATAAAATTTAAAATGATGTTAACAAAAATATTATATGAATCATAATTATCAAATTATTTGCAATTGAAAATCAAAGATAATTAAAACGATAGATCATCAATCATATCACCATCATCCTAAAAGTATATATATTCAAATCGTGTATTAAAACTGAAACTAAAAATGTTATCTCATAATACGGAACAAAAAATATAATAAATTAAATTATCAAACTATTTCATCATCAAATTGGTATATCAATAACTTTAAAACATTTACTTGTACATGAAAAAAAAAAGAATACGACAATTCCTAAGTCCAAAAAAAAAACATTTCTTCTTACTCAAGATTAAGTTCCCAAAATAAAAAAATATATATTTCTTGTTATTACAAGATTCATAATGAAAGAACTTGAAACTATTGTTTCTCAATGAATCAATAATTTGTTTCTCATTGAATCAATAATTTTTTTAATCAACAAAATAAATTATATTAAAAAGATAAGTACAAGTTATACTCTAAATAATACACAAGAATTAGCAAATTAAAATATTGATGCTTTAAAAATTACAATTTGCAGCTTTAACCTCTAAAATATTTAATTTTATAATTAAAGAATTCTTTTATATAAGATGCGGGTAGGCGGGGTGGAGGTGCAACAATCCACTACCACCTACATAAATGCGGGTTAATTAATTTTTTAACTGTCACACTTTTTTTCGAAAGTTAAAACGGAACGATACGGGTGGGTGAATGCAATTGGGGCGGGTGAGTTGGGTTGGGCAGTTTCTTTGTAACCCCTAATTACATACGAAATGATTAGTGTATCAAAATTTCAATAATTGCTACTAGTCATACAATGAATATAAAAATAGGGAAAATTTGTTAAAAGATTTTATTTGCCGTGACAAAATTATAATAAATTTAAATAATTTGATATTAGTTAAGTTTGAAACTTGTATTAAAACAAATAATTTGATATTAATTAAATTTAAAATTGGTATTAATCTCAAATACTTTTGATATTATTCCAGTTTGAACTTTCTATTAAATTCAAACAATTAGTATTAATGCAGGTTTAAATTTATATTAAACTCAAACAATTAGTTTAATTTAAAATTGATATTAAACTCATCAATTTTAATATTAATTCGGTTTAAAATTGGTATTAAACCTATACAATTTGGTACTAGTTACACTTCAATTTAGAATTAAACCTATATAATTTTGGTGCGAGTTACACATTAAATTTATATTAAACCTATACAATTTTAGTACTAGTTACACATAAAATTGGTATTAAACTATACAATTTTGATCTAGTTACTTTGAAAATTGGTATTAAACATATACAATTTTGGTACTAGTTACACATGAAATTGGTATCAAATGGTACTAGTTACACATGAAATTGGTATCAAACCTATACCATTTTGGTACTAGTTACACTGAAAATTGATATTAAACATATATAATTCTTGTAGTAGTTACATATGAAATTGGTATCAAACCTATACAATTTTGGTACCGGTTACATTGGAAGGTATAAAACATATACAAATTTTGTTACTAGTTACACATTAAAATTGGTATCAAACATATACAATTTTAGTACTTGTTAAACTTTAAATTGGTATGAAACCTATGTAATTTGGTACTAGTACGCATGAAATTGATATTCAACCTATACAATTTTGATTTTAGTTACACATGAAATTGATATCAAACCTATACAATTTTGGTACTAGTTACACTTGACTTTAGTATTAAACTTAAATAATTTTGTTTTATTTACACTTGAAATTGATATTAAACCTATATAATTTCGGTACTAGTTACACTTGACCTGGTATTAAACATATACAATTTTGGCACTAGTTATAAATAAATTTGGTATTAAACATATACAATTTTGATACTAGTTACACGTGAAATTGATATTAAACATATATAATTTTGATATTTTATACACGCAATTGGTATTAAACTATACAATTTTGGTACTAGTTATATATTGGAAGATTTTTAACTTTTGGTGATAACAAGGTCTACCACATTAACCAGAGTTTACTGCCTCAAGCGGCTACTGTTATCTTTGGAGAAAGCCTACAGACTCAAAAGGTCTTCTGGAAGTATTGATGTGATGCCCGGGAATTAATGGTGCAAATTCCGGATAATAATCTGTGATGACCTGAGATTAGGGATGTTAATCCCGGAGTGTTAATAACCCCTAAAGTTGTTTTACGTGGCGATTTGGAGTTTAATCGCGGTGTTGGGCCTTCTGGACTCGTTTATTTGAGTAGTTGGGATCGTTGGATTCCGAGGTTGAGATTGTATTCTCATTACGGTGAAAAACCTAAGAGTTGGGTTGTTGAAGTGTCTCGGAATCTCGGGTGCTTGTGTGGCACCGGTAAGGGGTTTTTGAGTTAGAGAGAGAATTTTTGAAAACAGATGATTTTTAATGAATCATGATGTATTTGTGGGGCTATTAGTATTTCGGGGTATTTTTGCTATAATACCAGTTGAACCCGAGATTTTAATTATCGGAACCATTTCTCCTCACCTCGTTTCTCTCTCCTCACGCGCGCGCCATTCCCGATCCCCTTTGACCCCCGCGCACAAAAGTGCTTCGCCCGCCGCCGTCCGGCCGCCGTTCGGCGGGTCCGACCCGGCGCCAGCTTCATCTCTTCCAGGCGCTCCTATCCATACCATCAATTCGAAGTTTGGTCGCGATTTGAGTTCGGATTTCTGCAGAAAGCGCTAGGGTTCGAAACTGGATTCTGTCCGATTTTGTGGCTCGATTTTGGTACGATTTTTGGGGCTTTTCTTCCAGTGTTTTTGGGGCGTTTTGTGCTGCTTTTTGTGTCGAAAATTTTATGCTTTGTGGTTCAAAGATTTTGTCCGATTTTGCATGGCTTTTGGTTCGAATTTATTGCTGTTGGGCGAGGGTTTGGTTCGAAAATTGGGGTTTTTGGCAGGGAGTTATGATTCTTGTTAGTAATCGATTAATTCATGTTTTAGATGAATTATGATGTTTAGTTTGGGTTCGATTTGTGTTGTGAAGGTTCGAAAATTTGTGGGGAGTTATTGAGCAATTTTGGATAATGGTTAATTGTCGTGTGTTGACAATATTTTTGAGGGTTATGAGTGTGCTTGAGCATGGGTTGCATGTTCGTAAATAATTGTGAATTATTTATCGTGTTAGCACATCGTTCCTCGGGGCATGGAACTCGAGCAAGGTTGCTCGGACTTCGGAGATTTAAGGTACGTGTGACATACGAGCATTACTTTATATAAGAGCATTTGTGAAATGCATAATGTATTTTGATTGCATTGATGGTTGTGCGTATGGTTATATATATGTGTTGATATAGTTATGGAACGACCCAACCTTGACATCGCCGCCACAAGCGTGCGTGATACTAGAGTATTATGACCTTATAAGAGATATGGGATACTGGGTTTATATGACTATTGTAGGGCATTTGAGATGCCTGAGAATGATCGTGGAATCATGTATTCATTATAAGACATGTGAGATGTCTAAGTATAAATGAGAATTTGTAAAATAAAGGCTAGGCATTTGAGATGCCTGAGAATGATCGTTGAATCATATATTCATTATAAGACATGTGAGATGTCTAAGTGTAAATGAGAATTCGTAAAATAAATGCTAGGCATTTGAGCTATCTGTGATTGGTAGCAAAGTTGAAAATCAATATTAGATATCGAGATATCTATATTTGTGTGTATAATGAATTTGGAATCATTAATTATTGATACTTGAGAATCAGGCATACTATGAGTTAAATCAATGTGTTGATTTACTGATTTTTGAGATTTGATGAGTTTGATGATTGTGAGAACAGGGACAGTACACGGAATCCCGAATGAGGACGTTGCCATCCAGGGAGTATCATTTAAAATTCATTAGTATTTACTTTCGTTGTAAATTATGAATTTCATTATTGTGATTATGAGATTTTGTGTATTGGTATGCTCACCCCGTTGGGGGCTGTCTCTGTTGGGACAGGTGAACAGGTACATCGATGGCTTTGGAGTTGAGCTCGAGCTGTTGATTGGATGTACTCCAGGATCGTGGTACCAGGGCTTGATGGAGCACGGTATCGTATAGAGTACTTATATACACCTGAGGATTATATACATATTCATGATGCTCGCATGTGAGCACGATTATACTTGTATATGGATTGTATATAAAGGCATGAGCCTTTCTCTCTTTCATTTTGGGTTGCATGCAATTAGAGTAGAATTGCTAATGATATGAGAGTCATGGGTGTATTATGTGGGTGTTGAGACCCATTTATGTCGTCTTATGTGTGGTGTCTTCCCTGGCTGGGAATTTACTTAGTGTTGTTGTGTTCTGTTGAGTATGTGTTTTCCCTGGCCGGGAACTATATATTGTGATGCGCTTTTATTTCGGGATGGCTCTATTTATGGGGAGACTCTGCCCAATTTTTTATAAAAGTCTATCATGTGAAAAGTGGTGTAATGGGGATGGTAATGGGCGAACTTGATGAGTCTATATGTTGTTAGGATGATGATCTTATAACATTGAGTATTAAAGAAATTTTTTTGTAGTTGCCATTCAATGGTAAAGTATCATCTGAGTTTCGCGATTGATTTTATTGAAAGCATGTGCCACACATAATGATTAATACACTAATTAAGGGTTAAGGGCTTGGGGTCCTTACACAATCCTTAATGGATCTTAACTGTGGCATTAAGCATATAATTCATGACCAAAAGATATTGATTCACTCAAACACAACCAAATCAAAGATTCAAACACAATATTCCTTAAACTTGATAAAATAAACCAAATCAAATTCAAATCAAATTAATAAGATGTTTAATCATTTCTCAACCTCAAAAACATGAAATAAAATCTGAAAATTAAATTAACTAGAGTTTAGAAATACGATAAACGTAGGAGCGACTCCATGCGTTGAACGATCTTTCTTCTCTCGCTTCCTTCCTTGCACTTCGAAGGATTTCTCTTGCCTTGTTCTTCGGAGATGAAAGGCTGCTCAAGATTATTCCACTAGGTCTGATAATAATCTGAATAATGACCCCAATTTTCGTGCCTCCTTTCCTTATTTATAGAGGAGGGGGAATATGGAATAGTTTCCAAAAATCAAAACCAAATCAAGCTTTTAAAATTCTGAAAATTCCGCGTCTCGATCGATCGGTGCATAAGTCTCGATCGATCGAGCTCCTTTAGCTTCCGAGTCTGACTTTCTCTGCCTCTCTCGATTGATCGAGTTGAAGCTTCCGATCGATCGACCTCCTTCACATTTTCTTGCCAACTCTCTGCCAGTGTCGATCGATCGAGAACAAATTTCCGATCGATCGAGAGTCTCTTTTCTTTGTTGGCCAAAACTTCTGCCTCTTTCGATCGATCGACCTCCTGTTCCGATTGATCGAGAATACCAGAACTCAAATTCTTCATTTATTGGCTTGATTTGATCCGTTTTCTTCCTTGTAACTCAATTCTTCCATTCCACCTAGATTTCTGAAACAATCAAATAAATACCAAAAAGCATAACATCTTCACAAAATCTACACGATAAATATATACAAATCAAAGCCAAAATATGCGTAATAATCAACCCTATCAATAATCATGTGATGATTGATGACGAGGTAGATATGATGTGACAGACATAATAATAAGGTAATCATAAGAATACACGTAGTAATTGAACATTCCTGATTAAATGGTTTATTATGATTGCGATTGAGTTAGTAATTGAAAGGCATATAGATAATGATCTATGCATGTAATAATTTCTAATGAATGTTCAGTAATAATTTGACATCGGATGTTGATGGCGGGTATTATATAATGAGACTGCTGTTTGAGAAATCATGACTACGTACTGCATAAGGAAATGCTATCCATTCGTAACATAGTGCTCTGTTGAATAAATGATTGAAATGAACTATGTCATTGAGGCATGAAGTTGATCTTGTGTTGAATTTATTCACACAATTCTGTGATAGTATGATGTAGCATGATATGTACAGGAATGTGAAACTTTTGAAGCAGGAATGTTCCTGGTTGATGACAACTGCATTATTGATATCGATAATGCGTGAACGACAAGATGCGTGATTATGTATGAGTACATGATGAGTACTAATGATTTTGTTCTAGTACTAACTTGCCCAGACGATGACTGGGAGACGAGATTTGGAAGTACTGATGTACATCGTATGTGATTGCAGTCACCCAGGTATGAGATAAATTTTGCAATTTTAATATTGCTATGGTGTTATAGAATTGATCTTCGAGGAAGAAATTTTTATTCTTAAAAATGAATAACTGTATGAAATGAAACTCGAATAATGTGGCGATATAGTGGATTATGTTGACTAATTTATTGCATGAGGCAATGATTAAATATGAAATGAAATTAAAGGATGATTAATATTGTGGATTATTAATCTGGTAAAATGGATTGTAGGGTTGATGATGAGAACAACGTTGTCAATATACTGAAATATTGATTGAGATAACGATTTATATATAATAAATGAAGTGTTTAAAACGAAAGAATAATTAAAATGATTGGCATGAATACTCATGTGCGAATAAGAATTCTGATGATGCCTAATAGTTGTGTAGTGTGTTGACACTGGTCCACGATGATGGATAATAAGGAGATGTTAGTAAATGAATAGCGATATTGATCGCATGAAAGAAATAGCATTATTATTGCACGTAAAAGATAGCTAGGTGAATGAGACAAAACTATGTTCACTATGAGGTCATTATGAATTTGGTAAGCTAACGATGAGTTAAGGGCATGTGATGAAAGGGTATATACATGTGTGCGAATTTAAATGATCTTATGAGAACCCTGTCTAATATTAAGTAAGTGATGATGAATTGTTAAACGAAAAGTTTAAAGAAATTGTGAAACGAACAAAATTTGAGTGAATTGAAAGTGATTGACATCGATGAAAATGCATGTTTATGTTAAGCCCTTGAAAGATGAAGTTAAAAGTATTGCAACCGTAGAAATGACAGTGCTTGAAGGTTGGTTTAACGCCCAAGAATATCACGTGTGTAGACGAATGTTAGATTTTAAATCTACCTAGCCGAATTCACATTAATTGTGGGTTTAGATTGATGCGATAAAAAGCTAATACATGAACACTAATGAATGAGTATTGATAGTTGCTCAGTAAATGAGGTAGTGATGTCTATGGACATGTAAATGTGATTGGAGAGTTTAAGGATTCTTGCATGAACTCTGTCTAACATAGAAATCCGATGATTATTAATACAATGAGATGTTAATAAGTTATAACTTGAAATTCATGATTTTGAATTCCGAGCGAGAATCTAAATGACTAGATTTAAGGAATTGCATGACTGATATGATATGTTTCCTGAAGTGGATTGATGTAATGAGACGTCATCACTTGAGTCAATGATAAATAAAGAAAAAGGGAAATGTAAATCGAGAACGATAGTTGGGGTGTTTCCTTGTGATTGGTCATGTTTGAACTCTAAAATTGTTAGACCTAGATGTGGTCTAGTAAGATATCCGACGATATGTCGACATTATTTTATTCGTGTTATGTTTATGAGCTATTTTGTCATCTCTGGTAGATAGGTATGTTGAAATTTCGAGGACGAAATTTTTAGTAGGGGAGAATTGTGATGCATGAAACTTAAGTACCTTAATTAAACCAATGATGTGATAATTACGAATGAGTGTCACTTTGTATTCGGACTCAGCTTTGGAGTAAATCAAACGAGACTAATAATTATGTTTAAATCATAGTTAATGAATTGAAGAATGTAACTGTATTAACCCTGAGGTGGTTGTAATCCTTAATTAATTGTAAGTGAGGGTGTTGAGACTCCGGAGGATTTTAAATCCTGTATTTGAGGATGTTGGATCCAAGGGTTGAGATTTCTTGTGATATCCCAGAAATGATTAATTGCAATTTGGTGCATTAATTGTGTTTATATGATTAATTATGGTGGTAATTTATTATGTGTTGGAATTATTATGTGGAAATGCTTAGTCACGTGATAGAGTGACCCGGGATAGCATTTCAGGGTGCATGTTGGGCATGTTGGGAATTATGGTTGGAAGCATGATTTATTTGCCTTGGTTAGCAATTAATTAGAAATCATGCATTTAATTGATATTTTGGTGCATTCTAGTTTAATGCTTTGGAAAATATCATGTTGGGGTGTTTTATACACATGAATTGTGGATTGCATTTTTAATTAACCAACCCTTATAGCCCCACACCTTTACCAATTCATTCACTTTACCAAAATCAAATCCACAAACCCTTCTTCCTTCCATTTTCGAACTCAAGCTTTGGGGTGAAGAGGAACCTTTCAAAATCTTGATTTGTGGAGATTGTTGGGTGATTTGAGGTCCCCAAGAGGTATGGATACCTCATGGTTAATTTTGTTGTGTTTTGTTTCAGTTTGGTATGATTTTGAAGGGTTTTGAAATGGGTTTGTGTTGGGTTGTTGTGGGTTTGGTTATATGTTGAGTTTATACTTGTTTTGAAGTATATTTTGGTGGTTTATGTTGTATTTGATGTTGTTGATTTGTTGGGTTAAGTGTTGGTATGGATTGGAAGGTTTTTGGGAGCAAAATGGTGAAAATCGCATGTCTGTGCGAGGCGATCGATCGCCTGAAAAGAGGCGACCGATCGCCAAGAGGCAGTAGACTTTTTGCGGGTTAGGCGATCGATCGCCTAAAATGAGGCGACCGATCGCCGAGAGGCAGTAGCCAAATCAAAGGATAGGCGATCGATCGCCATGTTTGAGGCGAATTGTTTATGCATTGTGGATGCGAGTATATATGTGGTATTGCATTGTGGATGCAAATACATGTTATGCATGATGTTTATAGATGCATATGATTATTGGTGCACATCCCATGAGTCGTGGTCATCCCTTGATGATTTTAATGCTTGCCGCTATTTGTTTGGTTCCGCTAAATGTGAAGCGAGGGGTGGGAGCGCCGCATGTCACATTTGAGCGTGGTTATCATATAGGGCGAGGAAAGGGTATTTGCCGCTCATGAGAGGCGAGGGGTGGGAGTCCCGCATGTCCATTGAAGCGAGGTTATCATATGCCGCCTATATGTAAATAAGCGAGGGGCATTAAAATACATTGTGATGGACAGACTAGGGATTGTTGATCAGTATTTGGTATTGATGAGCTGGTATATGTCATGACATGTTTAGACCATTAAAAATAATCTATTGATTATACTCATGAGTTATGGTACAGGGACAACCAAACGGGAAGCGTTTGAAATGCATGGGGGAAAACAGGAAGTGTTTTATTATGATTATGCATTTACGCTTTATCTTCATATTGTGTTGAATATGAATGATTATTATTGCTCATGTTTGGGGGTTGTCCTTGTAGGTACACGTTTGGCATGATAGAAGGGCTAGACGGGTTGAGACAGTGAGCTTGAGGATGCTTTTGTGAATTGAAGGACAGGATTATTTTGCCTAGCGTCTACTCTAGGAGTAGTGTAAAACTAGTTGATAACATTCATTTGATGGGGAATGTAATTAATCCATGTTTGGAAGTCCTTATTTTTGGCATGTAATGCTGAAGCTCATAAACTCAACACGTCATTTCTCACTCTGATTATTTATTTAGCTCTATTATGCCTTGATTTCGCACTTAAGGATTAGGGTCCTTACATTAGTGGTATCAGAGCAGTGGTTAGAGAACCCGGGAACGAGTGAAGGGTATCCTTAGCATGATTGGCTAGGTGCTTACATTTGAAGCATGTTTATGCATGTGGTGCATATTAATGTATATCCTGTTATACTAACGTGCTTATTCTCATTCCTGTTATCTAACGGCATAACATATATATTGCTTTGGAATTGTTGTTAACATTTGTGTTACAGCATGGCTGCTAATGAGGAGGTTGGAGATGTTGGTAGTGTGAACGCAAGTGTTGGACAAGTGAACCCCCTACCTCCACCGGCCGTAGGCATGGAACCCGTAGCTCAGTTATTACTACCGGGTGAGATCAGTCTGACGCAATTTCTGTCTTACCATCCGCCCCGGTTTGAGGGGACAGAGTCCGGAGAAGAGGCTGAAGAGTGGCTGGAAAGACTTGAACAGATCTTTGTATCGGCTCCTTGTGCTGTTACAGCTTGGCTGAGGCTGGCGGAATTCAGTTAGCTAAGAAACCTCTAATGTGGTGGAGGAGCACGGTGATGGAGCTAAGAGCACTAGGTGCTGTGATTGATTGGACACTCTTCAGGACTAGGTTTCTGAACCGGTATTTCTCCGCAGCAGCGAGACAGACGAAGGAGGACGAATTTACAAGTTTGAAGCAGGGGAACATGACAGTGGCAGACTATGCCACACGGTACTCTTCGTTGCTGAGGTACGTTCCCCACATTGCCACTAATGGGCACGCAAAGATGAGGAATTTTATGAAGGGGTTGCGACCGGAGCTCTATGACCGGGTTATCACCAATAACCCAACTTCTTTTGATGATGCTCTCACAAGGGCGGAGCTTGCCGAGCTTGGGGTGGGAGCTTATTCTAGTGCTATGCCACCACCAGTACCGCAACAGAGGCAGACTAGTGACAGCTTGAGGCCCCGGGGTGAGCCATTTAAACCCCGTGGTGCCTCTTCATCTTCACGGTTTGGTGGAAAGAAGTACTTTGGTCAGAAACAGGATGGCAAGAAGGGCAATTGGTCCGCCAACCGAGGATCCACGCAAGGAAATAGGCCGGGAGAGCCTAGATGCGACAATTGTGGAGGGCCACATTCTTCAAACAAGTGTCCTTCCTGTTATATCTGTGGCAAGATGGGCCACATCGCTCGGTATTGCCCCACCCGGGGAGGACAGTCAGAGTTTCAGGGCAACCGGCCGAGATTTGATGAGAGAGCAGTGCATCAGAGGCAGCAGTTTGGGCCTCGACCATCGGGAGGTCAGACAGTAGGACCACCCCAGGGGCAGGTGTATGCACTGACCAGGGAGCAGGCCCAGGCAGCCCCAGAGGAGGTGATCGCCGGTACGTGTCATTTATTTACGTACCCTGCTTTTATTTTGATCGATACAGGTGCCTCCCACTCTTTTGTATCGGTGGGTTTTGTGGAAAGACACCATATGCGCACGTCTTCTTTACCCACGCCTCTTTTGGTCTCGACACCCACTGGAAGAAATGTCGTTGCTGATCAGTTTATGGCAGACTGCCTCATTTATTTTGAGGGCAACGAATTGAGATCAGACTTGATTGTGCTGGGTATGTCAGACTTCGACTGCATCTTGGGTATTGATGTTCTGAACAGATATCAGGCAGTGGTAGATTGCCGACAGAGGACAGTAAGTTCAGACCTGAGTTGGGCAGTCAGTGGACCTTCTATGGCAACGGTTCTCGTGCGAAAGATTCCGTTGATTTCAGCGAATCAAGATGACTCAGTTGTTGGAAACGTGGCCACACGGGATATCTCATCTATGCCGTGGACACGTCTGGAAGAGTAAAGAATTGAGAGTTGAGGATGTGCCAGTAGTGGCAGAGTTTGCTGATATATTCCCAGAAGAGATCCCAGGTTTCCACCGGCTAGGGAAGTTGAGTTTGGGATCGAGCTGTTGCCAGGGACATCCGCTATCTCTCGTGCACCTTATAGGATGGCACCGGCTGAGTTGAGAAGAGTTGAAAGAACAGTTGCAGGATCTCCTGGACAAGGGATATATACGCCCGAGCGTGTCGCCATGGGGCGCACCAGTTCTCTTTGTGTAGAAGAAGGACGGCTCGATGCGGTTGTGCATCGATTACCGGCAACTGAATAAGGCTACAGTGAAGAACAAGTATCCTCTTCCAAGGATCGACGATCTGTTTGATCAGTTGCAAGGTACCAGGGTGTATAGCAAGATTGATTTGAGATCCGATATCATCAGATTCGAGTCAGAGAGGAAGATGTGCAGAAGACAAGCATTCCGGACCCGATATGGACATTATGAGTTCCTAGTGATGCCGTTCGGCGTGACGAATGCTCCAGCAGTCTTTATGAGTCTGATGAACAGGGTGTTTCAGCCGTATCTTGATCAGTTCGTCATTGTGTTTATTGACGACATTCTCATCTACTCCCGGAGTGAGGAAGAGCATGTGAAACACTTGAGGACAGTGCTTCAAATTCTCAGAGAGCATCAGTTGTATGCTAAGCTCAGTAAGTGTGAATTTTGGCTGAGCAGTGTAGTGTTTCTGGGGCATGTCATATCGAGAAGCGGGATATCTGTAGATCCCAAGAAGATTGAGGCTGTGATGGAGTGGGCTGCCCCCACTTCTGTGCCTGAGATCCGGAGTTTTCTTAGCTTGGCCGGATATTATCGACGCTTTGTCGAGGGCTTTTTCGAAGATTGCCAAGCCGCTGACACAGTTGACTCAGAAGGGAGTGCCTTTCTTTTGGTCAGAAGCTTGTGAGGAGAAGCTTCTAGGAATTAAAGCACCGGTTGACGACGGCGCCATTGTTAGTCATCCCCTACGGAGAACTCCAGATTTGTTCTGTATACGACGCATCACTTCAGGGCCTTGGTGTGTTCTGATGCAAGATAAGCATGTGGTAGCTTATGCATCGAGGCAGTTGAAGCCGATGAGACCAGATATCCAGTTCATGACTTGGAATTGGCGGCTATCATCTTCGCCCTGAAGATCTGGAGGCATTATTTGTATGGTACTTTATTACCATTTACACGGATCACAAGAGCCTCAAGTTTTTATTCACTAGGCAGCAGCTGAACATGAGGCAGAGGAGGTGGATTGACTACTCAAGGACTATGATTGCGAGATAGAGTACCATCCCGGGAAAGCCAATTTGACAGCAGACGCTTTGAGCCGGAAAGTGAGGAGTTCTGCTGAGGACGTCATCCATTTGTCGGCTTATCATGACCTCATATTGCCATTTGGGCTATGATTTTGACATTAGATGCATCACCTGTGTATGTATCGACCTTGTTAGCTGAGCCAGATATCTATGAGAACATCAGGAGAGCTCAGAGGTCAGATGATGTAAGGCCCCGATGCTAATTAATCCGGATTAACGATTGATTAAGTAACCCGGATAATTAAAAGTGCAAATTTGAAATAAGGAATTTTGGACTACGATGAGTCGACCAACTAGTGGAACATGTTTAGTGCATGAGCATGTGCATGATCCACATGGCACTTGGAGAACACATGCCACTAATTAATTTAACTCATGTTTAATACATGATTTTGGACCATTAATCTTGGCAAGAGATGTGAGATTGACACATGGATTCCACAATATATCAAACACATTAAAAACCATGCAAAATTCATGGAAACTCACGCCCATACACTTGGTTTCAGCATTGGATTTTTTTGTCATTTTGGGCAAGACCATTTCTCTCTCTTCATTTCCCACAAACAAATTCTCTCCTCTTTTCCTCCTCCTTCTCTCTTATTTTCGAAATTCCAGCCTCTTTTTCCTACCAAATTCTTGTGAAATCTTTAGTGCATGTTACATGCAATTAAGGATTTAGAAGCTACAAGGCTAGGGAAGAAGAACCCATCAAGAATTTCTAGTTTTGGAGCATTCTTGAGGGAGGAAGGAAGAGTTTGGAAGGAGAAAGGAGCTTGGTTGGCTCAAGGGCTTGGATTGTGCTTCAAATCTTCAAGGATAGTGAGGTATAACATGAATATTGAGTTTTAATTACTTGCATGTAGGATTAAGGGTCGAATTTTGATACTTGGGCATGAGAAATGTAGTGAAAAACTGCTGTCAGAATGTTCTGCAGATTTCAGTATACTGTTGGTCTAGTATTTCGAATTTTGGTCTAGTTAAGTTTCGAATTTGAAGATGACTCACCTGATAGAAGTTGTAGTGTTTTGTATTAGCTTTACTTGTACACAAGAATCAGCTAATTTGGAGTTAATATGAAAAAGTTATGGTCAGTTTACCAACATGTGTCAAATCTGGAAATCCACTGCATTCGAGTTTCATGCATTATGTTCTCGTATTTCTGAGAATAAATGGCTATGAATATGAAGTTTTAGGCTCTAATAAGTGTTGTAGTATTCGAGGTTAGCTTGCATGTGGAATTGGCCTCACTCAATTTGGAGCTCATATGAACGAATTATCCTAATTTTACCAGCAACTATACAATCTGGAAACAGGGGATATACGAGTTTTTAGGCTGTACGTTTTTCAGTTAATGTACATGAGATGAATTGTTTAGCTTAACGCTCATAAGATATGTTTTGTTGTATGTTGGGTTATCTTGCATTCGAAACTGGCCTTACATGATATGGAGTTTTCCGTGTGTAAGATATGAACTTTTCCATAAAACCGCTCACTCTGTCAAAATAGAATATGAGTATTTTTAAAATCTGGCATACTTTGCTTTGCATGTGCCTCAAGATGAGTGAACTAGCTTATGGACTTCAAATATGAACTGTAGTACATTAAGTTTTCGTGATTGTCCCCTGGACCCAAGTCTTTTGGACATCATATGAATTTATTATGATTTTTATACGAAAATGGGTCAAGCTGAAAATTAAGAAAATTTGCTAAGGGTCAATGTTTGGATTATAAATTCGATATTGGAAATAAGTGAACACTTTGATGATATAATTGAGGTGTAAATGACCAGGTTAACAGATCTCGAGATTATTCGAGGAGTACTCGGTAGATATAGCATGGTCCGAGGGTACGTAGAAAACGGGTTTTATCACAATGTCTGGCAAAGACATGTGATGTTCCGGGTTATGATTTTACTTGTCATTACTTGCTCCTTATGTGACTATGTGATAAGTTGATTTGCAGTATGTGAATTACATGGTACATTGACTGCATGCATATATGATGACATGAGATTTAGGTGCATCACATGAGATTACGATTTGCATGATGCATGACACGCATGGACATTGCGCATGTCACTGTTGAGCCTATTGATTCGTTCTTGGTACCTATATCTTTTCTTGGTATGAGTGATGCGTGTCTGGGGATGATGGGCAGCCGTTGGCTCGGCAGGAGTGAGAGTGAGCTGAGGGATGCCGGAGCGACGAGCGTGCCGACGTCGCCCAGACACGAGGATGATGGACCGCCGATGGCTCGACTGAGAGATAGATCGGAGCGCGGAGCGTGTCACATCCTGCTCGAGCACTGATGAGTGATTGATGATTTCCTTTGGACCCTTGAGACAGGGATATTCGAGATTTGATACCCTTCATGTGCATTTGCATTCATGCACGGCATACATCGCATGTTATTTGTCATACACTGTGATTTTATCTGTTTCTCGTACTGGGGTTCTGACCCCCTTCGCGGGGGGCTGTCATGTCTTTGTTGTATGGGCATGACAGGTGGTACAGGTGGACGTACTGTGGATGCTCGAGACGAGGCATCAATAAATACCAGAGCTCCTTGAGAGCGAGCTCAGGTATATGGTTCATGTTTTGAAGTCCCAGTGGTTGATTAGTATTTTTACTTATGTTTTAAATTACCGGGGTATTGCCCTGAGTATCTGTATTTTTATGTATTACTTACTGAGAATTTATATGTATGCTTCTGCGATGAATATCATGTTAGATGTAAAATTGGAAATACATATTTTCACTATTCGGAAATGTTTTAGAAACAAAATGCGAAAAATTTGAGGGTCACTTTTTATAAGTTTTAACTAAATCTTCCGCTGTTTACGTTAATATAACAATCGTGTGTTAATTAAACTTCTGATTAGGACCAGGCCTCACAGTTGGTATCAGAGCATAATCTGGGATATGCCTCGAACTAGAGTTAGGACACTGAGAATATGACACAAATGAATTGTTTGTGCATGTGTCTGACTATCTGATTATATGCTCTTGCCTGCTATGTTACATGTTCGATAATGAAGTTTTATACAGGTAATGGATTCATTGAGCAGGGATAATTAGTGGTCATATCTTGATTATTTTAATATGCTGAGTTGCATATATTCTAGAGAATTTGAAAAATTTATTGTTAGCACTGATAGTTGCTGAACGGATGATGATGTAGAATAAGTGACGAGAACATCTATGACTTGAGATTGTGTATTGGTGTTTTCATTTATGATGAACAGTTAGTGTTGGACAGGTTTTAGGCGATACAGACTTTAAGAGCCATCTATTGTATTCTGTAGACACTATAAACTGTTAATTGCACTATAATTTAGTGATAATGTGTCCATTATTGGAAATTGTATTTATCACTTTGGGATTTAATCCTTTATGATTAGTGGATGCCACTAGAATTATTTAAAACACTTTTTGTCGATTGACATCGGGAATTTAAGTCTGAAAAGACCAAGGTTATCCGTATTATGAGTTTACGTCAAAACTGTGTACGCCAAGATGATAATATAGAACTTGAGAATATTGAAACTAGCAATATTTCAACTGAAGAATGGAGTGTAGTTGTTGTGAGAAACAACGAGAAGGTTTGAATGAGGACTGGTTTAGGGGACTGTCGTAATTTAGTTCCAGGCTATGTGTCCGAACTATGAATAAAAAAAAAAAACTTCACTCTGAACTCTTTTAGATGACGATTTTTTCCTCTTTCTGTTACGGGAAAAATGTTTACGAGAATGCCATGTTGATGTCATAGAAACGTTAATTGATTATCGTGGACTGAGAAATGGAAATATCTGCTTAATCTCAAAAGCTATTCACTAGTAAAGAGATTAGATTTTGCTAAGAATAAGACACCAATGTGGTGCGATAAGTAATTAGAACTGGATTAAAGATTAATGAAGTGATTATTCATTGGGATAATCCAAGTAGTCCTGGAAAAGTTTCAGAATGTATCACTCAAATTTATCCAGCTCTAGTAGTTCTAAAGGACTATGAGATTGTAGAATACCAAATCTTTTGAGGTCAATGTGGATGTAAATATCTACCGATCCATTTGAAGGAATTAATAGAACTAATATCGATTGTGGGCCAGTCAGAGCATGTCCATGACGTGCTCAGGAACATATGCAGCCATGACAACAAAATACCCTGAGCTAGGGGTAGATATTCATGGTGGTTATTCTTCACGACCACTCAGTTTTAGCAGCAGTAAATTACCTGTAGACCAGAGAGATTACCTTGACAATGGGATTGAGATGTCTCCAGGATATATAACCATTTCGATTTTGGCAATGATAGAGATGCTAGTGATCACAGATACATTGTGGTATTAGTCACATGACACGAGTTTGATTTGAGATAAAATCATTGGTTTCATATATTGCATCAAATGTGCATTGATAATGATGATTGGGAAAATACACTAGCAGTGATAATTATAATATCCACACTTGTAATAGTGAACTACAGATTTCAGTTTGTTGATAGTGTTTTGGATTTGAATTAAATGATGTTGTCGAAATATGGTTTTGATTGTATCAAGGGCATGGATACTCTGATAAATTTTGAAGATCTCGTAAGTTGATTCAGGGTATAATGAATTTTTTAACCGTCTTGTGGATACAAATGGAATGTTTATCACCACGAGTAGCAAGCTAAGATACTGATAGTATCAGCAATGAAAATATTATGGTTGAAATACTTGGAAAACGAGGGATAATTGATAATAAGCAGTTGATGCTTATCAAAAAGAGTCGAGGTTGACTGATATTATAGAGGTAAGAAACCTACCAAGATTTTCCTGAGGAAATGAAAGAATTTTCACTAAAGAAGGAAATTGATTTTAACTATTCGTTGATGACAAGGAATAGATTTGATATCGAAAGCACTGCGGAATGTCATCAGCAGAGTTGACAGATATATGAATAGTTGCTGAATATCCTCGATACTGGTACATATGTCTGAGTATGTCACCTTGAGGGAACATCAGTATTGTTCGTGAGAAGAAAAATGATATGATGAAGATGTGTATCATTAAAGGTAGTTGAATCGGGCTATTGTCAAGAATAAATACCCCACTACCTAAGATCGAAAAGTAACTGATCAAGTTGTAAGGAACTTTATTGTGTAAGAAGAATGATTTTTACTCTGGTTACCATCAGTTTGAGTCAGAAGGAAAACCGATATAGACATTTTGAATTTTTGGAAATGTCGTGTGGTCTGACAACTATATCGGGAGATTATGAATTTGATGAAGAAAATTTTTCGTAACTTTTGGGCGGAAGTGTAATCATATCATCAGTGGTATACTAGTGTATACGAGATCCGGAAGGAACCACATAGAACACATGTGATTGATTTCAGAAGCTTCGTGAAGCTCAAAGGGTGTACCAAGTTAGTGAAATGTAAATCTTGGTTTAAATCAAGTGTGTTTTGGGATAGGTGATATCATCTCACCAGATACCTATTGATTCCAGTAAAGTAAAGATAGTACTAATTTGGCCAAGACCAATCATTGTACTCAAGATGAAAAGTTTTATGAAATTTTGACAGATACTACAGGCTTTTACGGAAGGATATTCTAGGATAGCATGTCTTATGAACTAATTGACCAAGAAGAAATTTGATATCGTTTGGTCAGATGAATGAGAAAGCAGTTTTCATAACTGAGCTGAAATGGACTACAACCCCAATGTTGTTTTGGTTTAACTGGTTCAGGGAGATATGTAGTTGTGCAAAGACGTATGTCAAAGATTTTTAGATATGTTCTAATGTATCATGAAAAGATAATTGCATATTCTTGAGATATAAGCGATGACTTGATTTTATTAAAGAATTTGACTTGATTAGTCAATATAAATCAAGGAAAATGAAACTAGTAGCAGATGCACTGAACCTAAAAGTGCAAGATGCAATGGTAGCATCGATGTTTGCTTTGCAGTTTGATAACCTCTGATTTTCGACGAACGGAAAGACTCGAAGGACAGACCCATACAGATATTATGAAATTGGTTCTGTCTTATCAACAAAGTAAATTTAGTATGCCATTTAGTGGTTGTTGCGAATGAAAAGT
>CAJQUN010002807.1:0-22210 GCA_907163345.1 Haberlea rhodopensis | reverse complement strand
TGCGCAAATACATTATCTCTCGCGATGTCAATCTCTTTGAATCAGATCATTTTTTTCCAAAACCAGATATGATGGTCCATCCTGAGCTGCGAGCTTTTTTCCCCCACCTGCCCAGCCTCAACTCGGCCACGTTCGTGTGTTGATTGAGGAGGGTCGTTTTCTGCCGTGTCTCCACAGCCCTTACCTCATGGAAACCTCCTCCTCCTCCTCTCGCAAAATTTCACGGCAGGGGGAGAATTGTTACCAGCCGTTCCCATTACAATTACTCACGCAAAGATCCCCCCAAAAGGTAGCAGAACCAGCACCATCCGTTGGTCTTGACAGTCAATCTTCTGACTGAAAAAATCGTGGCAATCATAACCACACCGCTGTCGTGGCGGTTCCTCCAGCCACGGACAAACGCGCTTTCCAGCAGGTCCTCCTCCAATTGGGTAACCAGCAACTTACTCCAGTTGTGTGCCAACTTTTTGTAATCCTGGGCACATCGCCTCATATTATCACCGATTATCTCCATCTGCCAATGTGGCACAGTCTCCACAGCCCAAAATCATCCTCAGACTTGGCTCATGGATTCTAGCGCCTCTCATAATTAACTGGTGATCTACAAAATCTCACCATCCACTCCGAGTATGATGGCACCGAGGAAGTTCAACTTGCCGAGGGAATAGTCTCCCCATATCGCACATTGGTACATCTGTTCTTAACTT
Source organism: Haberlea rhodopensis (assembly GCA_907163345.1). Classification (NCBI taxonomy): domain Eukaryota; kingdom Viridiplantae; phylum Streptophyta; class Magnoliopsida; order Lamiales; family Gesneriaceae; genus Haberlea; species Haberlea rhodopensis. The sequence goes on along the minus strand of CAJQUN010002807.1, from coordinate 21,503 downwards.
CTCGGCCATACCTTTAAAAGATCTAATGTGCTATGTGTTCCGTCCGACAAGAATAATTTATTATCGGTGCACCCGTTTTATAAGGCGTAACGATGTCTCTGTTGAATTTCATCCATCATCATTTTGTTGTGAAGGGCGACCTTACGGGGCGCCCTTGGCGTGAGGCTCATGTGATAATGGTGCTATATCACATTCGCCCCACCATCCTTCCATCTCCGATCAACAGTGCATTTTGCTCTCTTGTGGTGTTCGAGCGTCTTCCCTAACGTGCATGCTAGACTTGGACATCCCTATTTTAGGACCAATTCTTTTGTCATTTTGCATTTTAAATTACCTATTTTACATAAGTCATGTGCTACTGACATTGTGATTCTTGTAGTGGTGAGTAAAACTCATCAACTACCTTCTACCGAGACTTCTCTTGTTCCATTACATACACTCCGCTTCAGAAGCTGACGTATGGGGTCCATCTATGTGCCTTCAACTGATGGTTATAGCTTTTGCTTATAACTCATTGATCATTATAGGAAGTATTGTTGGTTATTCCTATGGCTACAAAAACTCAAGTGTCCTCAATTTTCAGCAGTTTAAACTATTGGCTGAGAAACAATTTGGTCATTCTATTAAAAAATTTACAGCGAAATGGTGAGTTTGTTGCCTTGAAATCTTTTCACTCTCTCATGTAATCAACTGGCTTACAACAAACTCCTCACACGCCCAAACAAAATGGGACCTCTGAACGACACACACCATCATATCCTGGAAACTGGTCGTGCGTTATTACATCATGCTAACCTGCTACCTGAATTCTGGTCTTATGCACTACAAACCGCTATCTATTTAAATAATTGCATGCCTACACAGATTCTTCGTGAAACTAAAACTATCTTAAGCTTAGCACATTTGGTTGTTTATATGTTATCCCTGGCTCGAGCCATATGTCAAGGGTAAATTGGAATCTCCGTCGCGGCCCTTTTGTTTGTAGTATCCACCTCTCAAAGTGCCCTATGAGTGTCCTTGATCTTGATCTGCGTCCCAACGCGTGTTTATTTCATGTCATGTTCACTTATATAATCGCAGTCAAAATAACATCTTCAAGCGTAAGAGTTATAACTCCGCCACTAAACACCCACTACCAGCTGACAATAATACATACTCTGTCTCAACGGGCCCTTTCAGACTCTCACTGGCGGGCTGCCATGGCTGAAGAATTCACGGTTCTTACTCGTCATGGAACTTGGGATTTGGTGCCACCTCCCAATAATTCCAACATCATAGGCTGCAAATGGGTGTTTCACATCAAGCGCAAAACTGACCAAACTCTTGACAAATTCAAAGCTCATCTTGTAGGTAAGGGTTTTCATCAGCGCTCTAGTGTCGACTATACTAAAACATTCAATCACGTGATCAAACTCGTCACCATCTGTACTGTCCTCTACATGTCCTGACTGTGAAACTGTCCACTACGTCAACTTGACATAAGCATGGTTTCTTCATGGTTTCTCTCTCTGAACCGTCTACATGGTCCAACCTTTGGGATTCATTGACATTACCCTTCCGTCCCATGTTTGTCGGCTTAAGAAGTCTCTCTATGGGCTTTGCCAAGCACATCGTGCTTGGTATTAGGCGTTGAGCTCGGCTTTACTTACCTTTGGTTTCACCCAGTCTCGCTCTGACACATCCCTATTTATCCTTCACCAGGATACAATGCATATTCTAGTTCTATCTATGTGGATGATCTTATCATTACTGGTTCCATCCAGTCGCATATCACGTCTGTTAATTCACCATCTCCAATCCGTTTTGCTGTACAGGATCTGGGCTCCATGTCATATTTCTCGGGATGAGAAGTAGCATGTTGTGCTGAGGGTCTCCTCCTATCCCAACATAAGTACACTCTTGATTTACTACGTAGACACAAGATGGATGGTGCTAAACCTCAAAACACTCCATGGCTGCCAAGCCATCTCTCCACATCTGGCTCTGCAAATCCTACTGAGCATCGCAGTGCCGCTGGCGGATTACATCATCTCAATATAAACTGGGGTATTGCCTTAACAGTAAGGCCGCTCCAACCGATCATTACTTTGTGTTGTTAAGCGATTATTTTGATACCTCACTGGGACACTACATCATGGATTGCTCCTTCGCAAGTCTTCCGCACTAACTCTTACAGCCTACTATCTGATTCCGACTATGGTGGTGATCCACGTGATAGTAAGTCCACATCTGCCTATATAATATTTCTTGGGCCAAATCCTATTTCATGGCGTTCCGGCAAGCAACAAGGTGTCGCTCGCTCCTCCACCGAGGCTGAATATCGGGCTCGTGTCTGCAGCTGTTGAGGTTGTTGGATAAAGAACCTCTTCTCTGAACTTGGCAGCCAACTTCCTCATCCGCCGTGTATCTTGTGTGACAATGTCGGTGCTACACGTCTTGCTCTCCATTCTGTTATGCACCTTGCGTATGAAGCACATAGCCCATTGATGTCCACTTTGCTCGTGACTTATCCACCAAGGTACTTCTTCATGTTTCCTATGTCAATACATTGGAACAACTCACCGATATTATTCTACAAAGCCTCTTCATTGCACACCGATTTCAATTACTACGGTCCAAAATCTTTGTGGCCGATGGCACACCAATTTGGCGGGGCGTATTAAGGAAACAACCAATATCATTCCTTAACTCATGATATCCGATTCCTTGTATATTTAGTAATATCAATTATGATTAGCATGATTGTGTTGTACACTATAAATGCTCTTCAAGCCAAGCAATAATATAACAAGCATTATTCCATTGTGTTCACGTTTCTATAGACACTCATGGGGACTTTTATCAGATCTAACATACTTTAACCTAGAGGGACTTCAAGAGAGGCGGGGGGCTTCAACAGAAGGTTAAGATTTTGACGACGATGACCCGGGACAGAGGTCATCATCTAATTTGTTTGATTCATTTTTTCCTTTTTAGTTTATGATGATTAAGAACATCTCTATATGTTTCTTTAATTTATTCACGAACTAATTTTATTATTCTAGAGGTAGACATAGCTTGGTTTGAAACTATGTCGAAGTTTATTTGATTTACATATTTTGATTTTTCATAGATTTGTAATTCCTGATTTGAATGCGTTCAATTAATGATCACTAATTGAATCGTTGCATTTATTTGAAATCTGTCACTCGGGAGAGGGGATTTGGAATTGGATTGTAGGAATTTACATCGTTGATGTTTATATAGTCGACATACATATAACTCCATTGAAGTTCTTAAAAGAATCGTTGTATTTTTAAATTGTTTGATAATTAATCTTAGATAGACCAATTAAGATTGTTTTTGAGTGATACTTTCTATGTAAAACTCAGTAGATGTAATAGAATAAATATAATTCTGGCTATAAACTAGAAGAATTAATGATATAGAGATTTATAGAACAAGACATAGATGATAGTCAAGTGAAGTGAAGTAGAACCTCTAGAATCCATTCTCTATTGATTTTCCCCTTTTAAATCTTCATCTTATTAGTTTATTTTAGTTATTAGTTAATAAATTCATGTTATTGATTCTACATAAAATTAAGCTATTTTAATTATATCACTTAGTATAAGCTAGATTTCAATCCCTGTGGGTTCGATATTTACTCATCAAATACTAAAACTTGACACCGTACACTTGCGATAGGAATTCACACATCAAGTAGTGAATAGGAGTATTTGCATCGGAGGTGACTTTCTTTTGAGAATGCATTACATCATATTGTTATGCATCATTAATTTATGGCTGATGCATGTAATTTGCTACTGAAATGAATTTTAGACTAAAGTATTGATGCATCGGTCGTCGATGGGTCGGCTGATTGTTTGTGCTGGGAATGGTTGCAGTTAAAAGTTACAAACATGCTTGTATTTATATCTGACTAAACATTGCATTCTTAGGGCGTTGTTGAGACATAGCATTTCAATATAGATTGTTGTTCCTTTGGACTCGGTTGCCGGCGAGATAATCGAAGACATAATTCAACTAACTACATCAGACATTGCAATATGCAAATCTTTCGATGAGGTCCATTCATTAAGATTTGAGTTTGTGTGGAATATGCAAATATATCAGTCCGAGGAATATGTGTATTGTGGTTTTGTGACTAATCTGCCGTGGTTTATATCCGATTCTCGATCAATTAACTAAATTGTATGATAGTGGGCCAAGTGGTGGTATTCTTCAGCTGATGCAACCATTCACTTTGGAGTATGTCCCTCTGTACATATAGTTCTTCTTCGTTTGACAGGTTTCTTTATGCACTCTAAGTTCATTTGTGGTAGAAGTAGCTTCTGTTTGGATTATGATGAACTGAATTAGATTACACATATTAAGATTATATGATTAAGTAGGTAGGAGGCGCAATTCAGTTAATATGATATCCTTCAAAATTATTTCGCTTATGAAAGAGCAATTATATTCAAATTATTATAATGAAGTGAGAGAATTCTGACCCTTTGGGGTTTTCCACATTATGTAAACCTTACACATCATTTACTTTGTAATTACAAAAGATCATATTTTACTTCGTGTTTAATTAGTCTGTGTAAAATATCATATTTAAACCAAATGTTTCTATACAATATAATATTTAAAAATTCCATCACACATAAAACGAATGGCATCGTCCACTTGTTTAACTTATGCCTTTATTCATGATCCTAAATCATTGTGCGTAACACCAAAGTGTGCACTGCAACGTCCCAAAGTTTTAGTATGATGATTTTCCGATTTTACTTTAGTTTGAAATAAATAAATAAATAAATAAAGCAAATAAATAAATAAATAAAACATAATAGATAAATCAAAGAATTGGGAGACTATTCTAGAATACAAATTGAGGTCATGTAAAATCATTGATTATGTTTTTCAAGAAGCGAATTTTAGTAAATAGACTTTAAGATTTAAATAACATTTAAAATTAATTGGGGAATTCAGGATTTAAGAATTTTAAGAGTTCTCATGGAAATTAATGATTTATGGAGAAATTGTGATTTGAAATAAGATTTCAATATTTCTTGGAGAATTTAATAGCAAGAATGTTAAGCAAAAATTAAGAATTTATAAAATATATGAGAAATGTGAAGGAAGAAACATACACAAAAAGCAAACCCAAACCCTAGTAAACTCACGCGCCCCCATGCACCACCGGAAAACACCTTCGTTATGTCGCCTAACGCCGCCTCCACAGCCGACGCAACCCAGCCCCAAAACTCAAAACTCAATGGCTGCCCTTCCTGTACAAAAGCCCAATCAATAACCGACCCTATCGCTGGAATTTTGTCGTTGAATTCACGAGTTGGCGTGACGGGTGGTTTCACGTTTGTGGATCGATTTCGTCCATACCACAACAATTAATTCGAGCCCAACAATATAATCTAGCCAATACACCACCAATGGCGCCCCAAACATCACCACGTAAACAGACAAAATATGACGCCATTTGTATAAAAAATTTCACATAATCTCCCTGTAATTGTACCTCCCAATAATACCACAGACAATATGTATATACAAATATACAAACCCGTAAATTCAAATGATGTCTCCCCAAATAATACGATCTTTTCACATGCACCAAGATAAGAGAAACAAATTCAATATATACACACAAGCCATATGCAGATATATAGAGCAGCTCACAAACGAGCAAAAACCATTTTAAACATATATTATTTCATAACAGCTGACTCCTAAGAATCAACACGATAACTCATAGTCCTGCCTCTAACTCTAACGTATAGGCATGTCACATGTGTTAACAGAAACATCCCAAAAAATGGTTAGTACACATCAGCAATAATAACAAATAATCATAAACATATTGTTGTGTACGTAATGGAATCTAAGAATTTGCAGAATAGAAGAATGAATTGCAAGCTGAAATGAACATTAACATCACGCAAAAATTGCAGTGTTCTCCTTTACAATTCAAATAAAGAAATAATAAGGAAATATAAAACTGAAATGACAATCTTCCCTGCATCTCATGTCTATGCCTTGCCCCTTATATAGTGCTGACATAATCAGTTAAACCTTGAGTCACACATAATCTGCCAAATGCTTGGGTGGGCCCTTAGGCGGTTACTTGCACGTGGGAAGCTCCCACTATCAGCTGGTTGTTGGGCATCTTTTGAGCAGCACGTATCAATGCCCCTCATCAATAGGAACCTTGTCCGCAAGGTTCGAAAAATTCGAAGGTAGAGTTTCTGAATTCCCAAGTAGCTTTCGTAGGTGGTAATCCTGACCATTGGATAAGAAGTTGTTGTTGGGTTTCCCTTGTTTTAAAATAGTGCGTGTATCCAAAATTTGTTGGGGTGACAAAGCAGGAGAAGAAGCATTCAGGGCGGACCCTGTGCTGATATTTGCCAAGGCCTCATACACTTGGGCTTAAGCAATCAGGGCGGACCTGTGCTGAATTTGCCAGGGCCTCATACACCTGGGTTTAAGCAATCAGGGCGGACCTGTGCTGATATTTGTCAGGGCCTCATACACCTGGGCTTAAGCAATCAGGGCGGACCTGTGCTAATATTTTGCCAAGGCCTCATACGCTTGGGCTTAAGCAATCAGGGCGGCCCTGTGCTAATATTTGCCAAGGCCTCATACACCTGGGCTTACTCCGAATATCCCATCCAAATTCCCCATATCACATCTTCATCCAAAATCCAGAACAAATAAAGGTCCCGAGCTGATGAATAAGGCCTTACTGCGAGATCGCATGCCTGAGCTGATATAATAGGGGCTTACTGCAAGATTGCATGCCGAGCTGAATAATCGGGGCTTACTGCAAGATTGCATGCCGAGCTGATATCCTGAATAGAGGCTTATGCGAGATTGCATGCCCGACCTAACCCTCAATCCGAGCTGATGTGGGGCTTATGCGAGATTCCATGCCCGAGCGGCGATTCTGTCCTGAAATAATAATAAAATAGCATGCCCAAATATATGTTTACGAAATTCAAAATATCAGTGGATAGGAAGAACCGTAATAAGGCAAAGCGATATAGTGAAGATTATAGATGTCAAAGAATATGTTTTGGAGTTAGAGGCCGAGGCCGAGGTGAATGCTGAGAGATAGCTGATGGCTGAGGCCGAGGTGCCGAGCTGAGGTCGAATGGCCGAGCTGATGTCCGACAAGGCCGAGTTGGGGCCAAGGTGGCCGAGTCCGAGCCGAGGGCCGGATTTGACTCGATGTTTCGAACCACGTGCACAATCGACACAGGTCGAGCATAAGCAAGGTGCACATAGCCAACACGTCATGAACTCGCTGCAAAGTACTGCAATAATACAGAAAAACCAGACAGAAACGATCCAAGATAATAATATCTTGCAGCTTAATACCTTCAGCGATGCTAAATAAATTAATAAAGTAGCAATTGGAGAGATACCTAAATCCGAGTATGTAGAGACATCGGCGTGAGGGAGTATAAAAGAAAGGGCACTAATAATATCCTCGGTGTCTTCAATTCCATGAAAAGTATTGTAGAACACATATAAGGGAGATGTACCTATGTCCCCAGTGGTGTATTAAATATCTACATTCCGCTCTTCAGTCTACATATGCGAGCACCATATATATGAAGGTGACAATAGATGCTCCCAATGACATCTCAACAAGAAATTTGTGGGCCATTTCTTGTGCTTCTCTCGATAACACCCCTAGGAACAACAGGAACTTGTGTTTCTTTCAATGGTGCTTGGGAAGAATCCATCCATGCATTAACAATAGTAGCACTTAAAGGAGAAGCTTCAGCTGCTGAGGAATCATCCTCTCCAAGCGTCACAGAAATGCAGGCATTGCATCGAACAAGTTGCACGCAGTAAACAAGAGTGAGTTGATATGAAAAAACAGATAAGATCGAGTCCAACCAATATACATAAACCAGTTCAAATTCAATCAAAGTTGCACAAAATCGCCAGAAACTTTAGATAATCAATGAATAAAAGATATATCAGAGAAGCCTTTCTTGTATATTTGTATAAGCCATAGACGAGAAATATCATATGCGAATCGGGAATTCGCAGATCATATAATCCAAGTTAATCGATATAGAATAAGATAATGAGCTGAAAAATACTAATGTAACCGTAGTTTATCAATCGAGTAAGACCCAGTCGCAACAGACTTGAAATCGCACCATCCTCCAAAAATCGCACCTGCACAGCTGCTGTTCCGAGCTGCTTCGCGAACCTCCACCCTCATCTTTCTCGCTGCCACCAAGAGACCCTGCGACCCTTCTCGCTCACCACCCGAGCTGCCGCATGAAGCTCACCCCGAGCTGCCGCATGAAGTACCCCACCCAAAAACCAGTCCAAGAAAAAATCGACGTCCTAGCTACATGCTATCGATTAAAGTTGTATTGATCAAGAAAGTTTCCTTCATTTTTTTTTCTTTGCAGACCCACTCCTCCCCCTTTTTTTTTCTGCCATTGATTCGAAAATACAAAGCGTTGGTGGAAGAAGAACAAAGAATGATTTAACCCAGAAACAGAGGTGAATGCATTGGAAATTAGAGCTGGGTCTTCTTTCTCGTTCTCATCTAGCCTGGCCCGAGATGAAGATCAACAAACTCCTGCATCATCGGCCGAGCTGAAGAGGTTGAAGAGAGCTTGAAAGTCCGTCGCTCAAAACTGTCGTCCGAACCCCCCCCCCCCCCCCCCCCCCCCTTTTTCCAGAGACGATAAAACTACAAATATCAACGCCCTAGCTCGATTTCCCACAGACGGCGCCAATTTGTTACTTCATTTTTGGTTCGATTTGATAACAAATGAATAAATATACGGAAATAAATTAACAACAAGATTTTTTACGTGGAAAACCCCGAAGGGAAAAACCACGGGACCTAGTCCAGTATGAATCTTCACTATAATATCAAGAGTTTACAATACTTGTTCTGCCATGGAAGAGGAAGCAAGAATGGAGAATAAAAAATGGGGGGAAGAGGCAGCAGCTTCTCAGCCGAAGAAGAAGAAGATCCCTCCTCAACCTACTATTCATCTTTTATAATAATTCAATGGGCTTTTTCCTTTAAGGCCTTTAATTAGGGCCCTTTAATAATAAATTAAATGGGCCACAAAATGGGCCTGGGCCATGAAAATGGGCCCTAGTATTTACGAGACCGGGTCGAGCCCATAGAGCTCGGGTCCAAACCGCACCGGGACAATTATCGGGGTATCACGCACAAAACAAGCAGTAGTGAAGTGACACAAAATGAATTGCAGAGTGCAGACGAGGGAGAGAACAGTTTGACCGTTGAGAAGGAGGTGGTTTTTTAAAACTTTTCAAGTGAATCCACTCTTTATTGGGAAATTCATATGGACTGGGAATTTATTAATTGTTTGGGCTTACAAATTATTTAACTCAATATCATATCCAAAAGCCCACCCAAACCAGTCTAGGCTAGTAAAACAATTAATGTTTTGGGCTTTACAATTATTCAACCCAATACACACCCAAACCTAATTTATTAATTTCTGTGGGCTTAATTTTTCAGGGCTTCACAATTATTTAACACAAATATTTCTCAACTTTTTATATTAACTTTTTTAATCTCGTTTCTGAGCATGTTTCCAGATAAAAGTTTACAGTTAGGTGTTATTTGTCCTAAAAAGCTTCTGAATAATTCATTATTTATTATTTTTATGATTATAATTAGTTACTTGTTTACACAATTTTTTTTTTTGTTTAAAATTGTAACGAGTGTTGATAAATTTTTGTTGCCAAAAACAGGCTAATTTAATTTAATATTGTAAATAAAAATAATAATTCCAAAACTAATGCTATTTTTTTTAAAGAACTAATGTGAAACGTAGCCGTGGATTACGTTTAAAAAAAATACACTGCCCAAGTGCGTTTCTTTAAAAATTTAATTAAAAAAAATTCTGATCGGTCGACAGATCCAATAATGGATCAATTGGGCAAAACACACACTCATATATAACATATTTATTATATATGAGAATCACATATATAATATATATATAAGGGAAAAACGCATAAGGGTTTGCGTTTTTCCCTAATATTATAATAATATAGTTTATTATAATTATATTAATTTATTATTTTTCTTTTATTATAATATTATGGTGAATTTTATTATTATATTAATATTGATAATTATTATAAATCATAATTATTATTTTATTTTATTTATTTTCAAGTAACAAATTATGCGTGTTTATTATATGCGTTCTTCCTAAAGTTTTTTTCAACCAACCAAATAATTTGGCAATATTGACAGCACAATATTTTTTCAAAGCACCTGGATTAGATCTGATCAATCACAAACAATTTATATTTGGGAAAATAAACACCTAAAAGACCACGAAAACAGATATATAAATGTGGTCATGGGACTGAAAGCAAAATTTAGAGTTTATTTTAATTAATATTTCATTTTGCATTACTCATTTTAAAATACAATTGTTTTTATGTACTGTTTTTCAAATTTTATATATGAGTTTAATTTTTTTTTTTTATAATATTCGAGTGCGGAGATTAAAGCTTCAGATTAAATGGTAAGATACATTGTATATCTGCTCCTATAATATTATAATAAATAGAAATAATAAATTAATATTTATAATAGTAGGGAAAAACGTATACCCTATATTATATTATATATGGGATCCCATATATAATATAATATAATATATATGGAAAAAACGCATATGCATTTTTCCCAATTGACCCATTATTGGGTCTGTTGACCCGTTATAAATTTTTTTTTATAATTTTTAAGGAATCGCACTTTGGGAGTGCGTTTAATTTTTTAAACGCAATCCACAGCTGTGTTTCTCATTAGTTCTTTAAAAAAATTAGCATTAGTTTTGTAATTATTTTGTTATTTACAATATAAAATTAAATAGCCAAAAAACATTATGTGGGATATTTATAACTTGCATTTATATTTAACTGGTCAGCCTATTATTAGCATTAAATTTTGGTTTACAAAAAATAGCTGACTCATTGGTTGATAAGCTTTTAAGGATCGTAAATCTGCAAATGCCAATTTTGTTTGAATTTCATATTATAAATAGTAATCATAATTGTAAAAATGATGATGATGATGATGTATGTATATATATATATATATTATAATATGTGTGTGTGTGTTTGTTTGTGTGTTTGCGTGTGATTTTTAATAGGTATATTAAATCACATATGTACTCAATTTTTTGAAAATTGATGTACTCGCATCCGCATCCGCATCCGTATCCTCATTCGCTCGCGCACCCGCTTTATGTGACTTAGGCCTATAGCATAAATTATTACAAATAGTGTTATCTTTGTCATCTCTAGAATTACAATTATCAATGTGATAAGTGTACTGTTAAAGTTAACCTCCTCCCCTTCACATAAATATGGTAAAGTGGTTGCTACCCGAGGGGCAGGGGCAGTGCTCTCCTCTCCTCCCATAAAGTGGTTGTTATCACAGGGGCAGTGCTCTGAGGAAGCTATCACCCATGTATGGAAATGGAATATTCTCATGCAAGGTTTTGATGTTCCTCTATGATAATTCTTTAGAAGCTGCATCAAACTCACTTATAAATATGATTAACATCTATGAAACACGTGACCAAAAAACGAAAAAATAAACACAAAGCTCTAAGTTTGTCATTTTCATCTTCCTAATTTGGTGCGTTTATATATAAAAGTTTGCTTTGGTGGCTTTCAATTATATATATAGTATCAAGATATTTATTTATGTGTTCTAATAACCTCAGCTGTAAAAGATTTGCAGAGTTTCAAAGACCGGCCCAACAAACAAGTTGTTCATTTGGGTCCCTCCAAACATATAAACCAATTTAAAACCACCAAGTCAATTCAATAGTCAATGTCACACAAAAAAAGCATGTGTAGGTCCATAACAGTACGACCCAAGTCCCAAATCCATGCTATGGCCCAGGCTTATAACCAATATATTGCTGGGACTATTCATCCAACCAAGTACTCACAATATAAGCCCAAACCAATTCTAAGATCAACTTCAACCCTCATAAGGCCTAGGCCCACTACATGACCAGATCAAGTCTTATAAGAAGGTCATTATGAACTAGATCCATATCAAGCTCTAATCACTAAGCCATCTCTAGGCCATTTAAAACCATACCCAGAGTTCAACCCTTATCCATTTTCTTAGGTACTGGGCACGACGCACGCAGCGTGTGCCAATTTTAAGGCCCATAACCTCACTACTAAAAGGTAAAACATTGATCCATGCTATCCAATGAGTACCTACAGGCCCATGATAAAGCCTAGCTCCACAAGATGGCCCAAACAAAAGCATATGTCATGTTAAGGCTCTGGCCATGACTTAAATGGTAAGATACATTGTATATATGCTCCTAGAATATTATAATAATAAAAATAATAAATTATAATAAATTAATATTTATAATAGTAGGGGAAAACGCATACCCTATATTATATTATATATATATATGGGATTCCCATAATAATATATTATATATGGGAAAAACGCATATTCTATATGCATTTTTCCCAAGTGATCCATTATTGGGTCTGTTGACCCGTTATAAATTTAAATTTTTTATATAAATTTTTAAAGAATCGCACTTTGAGAGTGCGTTTTAATTTTTTAAAACTCACCCCACAGTTGTGTTTCTCATTAGTTCTTTAAAATAAAATTAGCATTAGTTTTGTAATTATTTTGTTATTTACAATATAAAATTAAATTAGCCCAACAAACATTATGTGGCATATTTATAACTTGCATTTATATTTAACTGAGCATAGCCTATTATTAGCATTAAATTTTGGTTTATAAAAAATAGCTGACTCATTGGTTGATAATGCTTTTAAGGATCGTAAATCTACAAATGTCAATTTGTTTTGAATTCCATATTGTAAATAATAGAATAATGATCATAGGTTGTAAAAAATGATGATGATGATGATTATATATATATATATATGTGTGTGTGTGTGTGTGCGTGTCTATGTGCGTTTGCGTGTGATTTTAATAAGCATATTAAAGCACATATGTGCTCAATTTTTTGAAAATTGATGTACTCGCATCCGTATCCGTATTCTCATTCGCTCGCACACCCGCTTAGGCCTATAGCATAAATGATTACAAATTGTGTTATCTTTGTCATCTCTAGAATTACAGTTATCAATATGATAAGTATACTGTTAAAGTTAACCTCCTCTTCTCTCACATAAATATTGTAAAGTGGTTGTACCCGAGGGGCAGTGCTCTCCTCTCTTCCCACGTAAATATTATAAAGTGGTTGTTATCACAGGGGCAGTGCTCTAAGGAAACTATCACCGATGTATGGAAATGGAACATTCTCATACAAGGTTTGATGTGCCTCTATGATAATCCATTAGGAGCAGCATCAAACTCACTTATAAATATGATGAACATCTATGAAACACATGACCAAAAAACACGAGAATCAAACAAAACACAAAGCTCTAAAGTTTGTCATTTCCATCTTCATAATTTTGTTCATTTATATATAAAAAGTTGGCTTGATGGCTTTCATTATATATATATATAATAATATGTGTGTATAGGGGAGAATTCCTCAAGATATTTATTTATGTGTTCTAACAACTTCAGTGGTAAAAGATTTGCAGCGTTTCAAGGACTGGCCCAACAAACAAGTTGTCCATTTTGGGTCCCTCCAAACATATAAACCATTTAAAACCACCAAGTCAATTCAATAGTCAAGGCCCACCAAAAAAAGCATGTGTAGGTCCATAACAGTACGACCCAAGTCCCAAATCCATACTATGGCCCAGGCTTATAACCAATATATTGCTGGGACTATTCATCCAACCAAGTACTCACAATATAAGCCCAAACCAATTCTAAGATCAAACCTCATAAGGCCTAGGCCCACTACATGACCAGATCAAGTCTTATAAGAAGGCCATTAAGAACAAGATCCATATCAAGCTCTAATCACTAAGCCATCTCTAAGCCCATGTAAAAACCATACCCAGAGTTCGACCCTTATCCATTTTCTTAGGTACTGGGCACGACAACGTGCAAGCGTGTGCCAATTGTAAGGCCCATATCCTCACTACTAAAAGGTATAACATTGGTCCATGCTATCTAATGAGTACCTATAGGCCCATGATAAAGCCTAGCTTCACAAGATGGCCCAAAAACAAATGCTATCTAATGAGTACCTATAGGCCCATGATAAAGCCTAGCTCCACAAGATGGCCCCCAAAAAATATGCTATCTAATGAGTACCTATAGGCCCATGATAAAGCCTAGCTCCACAAGATGGCCCCAAAAACAAAAGCATATGTCATGTTAAGGCTCTGGCCCATGACTTGATCATAGACTGGCCATGTAAAGCTTCAATTATAGACCCACAACCAATTGCTGCCATTTTCGGATGCTGATTCCCTTGTGGAAGGTCAAGGGGAAACAAAGGTTTTAGGCCATAGTTTATGATAAGCTTGTCCTAGCCCACTATTTGCCCATTCTCGGTTCCAGCCCAAGAGCAAGCCCAAAAAGATTACTCTACACCACTTTTAAAACATTCAGTTGATTTCTTTAGCATCAAAGGCCCAAAGGCTAGGTCTGGCCCATGTAAGTGTTAGTTGATTTAAAACTAGCCCAACTTCACAGCAAATAGAAATGAATGACACTGCCCCGTAAGAGCTCAGGTTAAATGAGGTCTAGTGAAGCCCATTTGGTTAATGTATCCAAATATAATCACAAAGATAGGTATTAGTGGACGACGCACACGTTGAATATACAAAGTAACATATGTAACTTTTTTAATTATAAATAATTGATTTATTAATGAAATCTTAAAAAAATAAGACATAAAATTTTGTAATATGATGGTTATAAATAAGAAACAAATGTCATAGTATACAATACGCCAACCAACCAAGCAATTGAGCGAAGCAAGAACCTCTAGAACCACTAATATTAAAATTTTCACTTGTATGATTATCAAGAATTAATCACAAATATGTCAGAATAAAAAACATGAACATTCTAATTCTAATACATTAAAAGTAACTAAATTTGCTTAGAAGTTCATTCGACCACATAAATTCAATAATGTCCACTTTATGGCGTTGCATTTAGTGTCCATACATTTATTCAGTATCAATAATCATTAACATAAACCTCATATGAATATCATTCATTATAATCACCATTAAGATTGTTTTTAAAATTTTATGCATGTGTTTTTAAGAAAATAATTATATCATTTTGTCAATTCATATTACCAAAATATCATAACCTGGTCCTGAGACAGATTCCGTCACATGGTTTGATCCCAAAATAGAATTCATCAGTATTTTTGTGTTTAGTTCTTTTTTGCATTTCGAAATTATGCATTTATTTGTATTTGTGTCTGTATTTTGCCCGTAAATAATACAGGATAGCAAGTATATCTGATTGCTTAATTTTAAAGATCATAATTATTCTTTGAAGAGATATTTGACCAGGTTGATGAAATCTTGTCCATTGAAATCAGCATTTCTACACTACTTTCAAAAACATCTCCATTTGATTTCTTTAGCATCGAAGGCCCAGGTGTTACGTATGGCCCATGCAAAGTGTCAGTTGCATTAAAACTTGACCCAATTTCAAGTCAGGTAGGGATGACATTTCCCCATAAAAGCTCTGTTTAAATGGGGTCATGGGTAACGTTGGCTAGTGAAGCCCATTTGATTAATGGATCCAAATCTCGAAACTCTACATTCAAGTTCGACACAATTTAAAGTTTGAATTCGAGTTCACTTCATTGCATTTGAAGTCCTGTATATACACTTGTTGTGAAGAAATATTCAAATTTAGGTTCAAATTTATTAGCTCAAATAATTTATAATATGTTTACAAATATTATTTAAATTATTAAGCTCACAAACTAATTAAAAAATCATTTGAACCCTATTCGGCTCGAACAAATATCCTAAAATGCTGAAATTCATTCGATTATTTCAATAATATTTAAGTCAGCTCAATTCATTTGTATTACTGCTCATAATGCAATATCAAACATGAGCACATGAGCCCACCAACATCATACGTCACCTAGACATAGCGTAAATTATTGCATTGATCGGGTGTGGGCTCCGGTCCATGAACCAACACACAAAATATTCAACTATGGTTTATCAAACATTGATTGACAAAAATTTATGTGTGTTGTGCATGGATCGGGACCTACACCTGATCCATGTAAGAATTTCTCACACATACGCGGGTTACCCAAGGTTGAGTACGAATCAACAGCTAATGAGCATTCATAAGATTTTTCTTTATCGGATTGGAACCGGACAATCACACGTTTCAACTATGGGATACATGTATAAACACAAAAACTAGACAACCCAATTGGCCATACAATCAACTACCAGACAACGTGAACTAACTAAATTAGACCGGATTTACTATACACCCACATTACATGAAAACTAGTAAATGCCCCATCAACAATGTACGGAAAATAATATCCAGTGAAAATAAATAAACGACCGTATTAGAATAATGAGCAAAGGATGTATGTTATTTGAACCTTTCCAACAGATGATTTGAAATTAGTGATTCTTTGTTGGTATACAAAAGATTTGAAAGAGAGGTGCATTACAGTAGCGAAAAAAATAACAATTAACATTTTGCCGCATTTTTTTTTTACATTCAATTTTAGTAAAAGATTAAGCTAGGAATAATAGACCTTTTGAAAGTTTTCAGTCCAAATTCCAAAATTTGTTCAAATAATTGAAAATATTTCTCCACCACTTAAATAAATTTCTAATCTTTTATGACCAACGTTTTCATACAGGGACGAAACGTGGTGTGAGCTAGACTAGGCTTCAGCCCATTCTAGCCCACCCCTTTGCTTATATATTTTTTTACGATTTATTAGTTTAGCCCAATAGCCTATATACACTAACCCAGTCCGTATAGTCTAGTTGGCTTAGATATATGATTCCTTATTTTATTGAGCATGTTCCTTGAGAAATAATTAATACTAGCAGGTGATGCACACGCATTGCGTGTGTAACGTAATATATAATGCATACGAAATAAATGAGACATATACATTGATTAATATTACAATTCAAAAGATGCAACAAAGAACCACAACAACCATTGGAGGGTGTAGTTTGGTAAATTCAAATTTGTCATACCAAGGTAGTTAGTATAAAGGGCTTAGGCATTATGCAACACAAGAACACACAACAAACCATGGAGGGGTAGTTTGGTAAATTCAAATTTGCCATACCAAGACAGTTAGTATAAGGGGCTTATGCATTATAATATAGTAAGATTAAAAGACTTAATATTTGATTTTTTTTAAAAAAAGTCAACACAGGTTGAAGTCCCATAAACTATATTTTGTGGGTATAAAAGTATCAAATAAAAATTTATTTTATTTTTATCAAATTATTTATTGAACTTATTACTTTAAGATCTATCCACGCATAAATTTATAGGAAAAACTACTTACCTACATTCCTACGTTATTCTTTTATATCATTTTATTTTAGTTGAGCTTATTTTTGAAATATACATTTGGAGTGCACTTTGGTACTTTTTTTTTTCTTTCTAAATCTATATTTAGAGTCGCCAATTTTTTTTTTTCATGATGTGGCTTAATAAAGTAATAGAGAAAGACAGATAATTGTTCAAAAACCCTTCGTATCTTTTTTTCTTCCTAAATTAAAGTTAAATATTAATTTTGACATACATGTTTGAAAACCCATATGAGATTTTAAAGGGTACAATACATACATTAATAACTTAGTATTAATTAAAAATTAACATAAATTAATTAATGTGAAGTGAAAAGTTTGCTTATTTTGATAGATTGTTGAATTCATAATGGGTGAATGTGACAAGAAATCTCGTAAAATATAATGTAATATTATTGAAATTGTTTGATTATATTATAAATTCTTATTTTTTAACTTATTTATTTGTGAATTTGACTGAAAAATATTATCTATTATGATATATTAGATTTAATATCCATATTGACGCTTTAATTCTTTTATTAATAAAAATTTTTCATATAAAAATTTATGATATGTATATTGTTTAACCCACCATAATACTATATCATAAGATCCTAGTTTCCTCCCTGTTTTCATATGATAAACATTATGAAAATATGATAAAAAAAATTTAAAAATCAACTTTTTCTACACACATTATCGAAACTGGAATCTAAACATTTTTTTATTTCGTACTTCTGATCATACTTTAAAAATAAATAAAAATATGTTAAAAGCGTATAGCAAAATAATTCAAAGAGAATAACATCTTGCTTGATAAAAACATACTTTTGCCGCTCGATGAATTAATACAGATGAATGGATAAATACATCGTCACCTATGATGTACGAATACTCCTAAAATTTTTAAGGTCATATATCCGATATATTTTCGGATACCGATACTCAAGGATACTTACGTATCCAATATGCCACGTGGCGTATCTGAATTAAAAATTAGTTTTTTTATTATTTTGGATACTTGTTTAGATATGTCAGATTCCGACGTATCGGATACGCCATGTGGAGTTCCGAATTTAAAATTAATTTTAATCTCATATAGTTATATGAATACGGCTAAGTTTCTTCTTCTTATATGTGAGAGATATAATACTTATGCATTTATTCATTCAACAAAGAGAACCAAATAGCACTACAACGTGCGAAGATTGATTTTCATTCATAGTATGTCTTCTTTCAAGGAAAATCCACAATATATGAAGGGTGACTCCAAAATGTGGATTGTGGTTGGAGATGTTTTGAGGCATTAGATGGTGTTAGCATTCTTGATATTGTGAATCTCTCACTTGATGAACCAACATTTGAGTCTATTTATTGCTGGTGATGCTAATAAAGAATCAATATATCGAGATAGCATAGTCAATTAAATGATTAGACAATATTTTTACGTAACTTCTGATTAAGTAGTAATTGGTGTTTAAAAATCTATTATTTGTCGTGGATTTGATGAAGTTTAAAATTTGATATTTTTTTTATGTATTTAATATAATTGAAACTTGATTTGTTGTAAATATTATATATATATATATATATATTTTTTTTTTTATTATTATATCCAGACGCTATCGTATCCTACAAATTTTGAAAATCACATACAAAAAATATCCATATCCCCGTATCCATAATCGGTTTGTATCGGTGCATCATTGAATTCGCCACAAATGGTAGCTTATGCCATCCCCACCCGCCAAAATAGTGGCGAGGTATGCCTAAATTGAGTTAAATATAAGCCATGACATTGGACAATGAACAATGAGAATTATTTTTCTATGAACAAAACTTTAGAAGTATTAATTTTTCTCTCTCTAAAATAACGAGTTTTGGATGTCATTTTTCACCCTGGAGTTTGATTGTTGAGAGTTATCTCATATTGGGAAACTAGATGTTATATTATCTCTTTATAAGATAACCGAGTTACTCCACTCATTGTCAATTGGTTTTGATTTTGACACACATGTATTCTTAACATGGTATCTCAGAGCCAGATTTTTCATGTGATTGATTATTTCACCCACATGCTCACTGTCACCTGCTATTGAGAATTGTCTCACATTGGGAGTTAGAAACCATGCTAGCTCTTTATAAGATACATGGGCTACTCACCTCATTACCAATTGGTTTTGAGTTGAAAACCCCATGTATTCTTAAAATGTATTAAACCAGGTTTTTCAGCCCTGCAATTACAAACAATCACGTCAGAATGCACCCCCTCACCCCCGTATCAGTCCACTATGTTTGACTTACATAATGTCACACGTGAAGGGGGACACGTTGAGAATTGTACCACATTAGAGACCATGCTAACTCTTTACAAGAAGATGCATGGAGATACTCCACTCATTGTCAATTGTTTGAGTTGGAACCACATGTATTCTTAACACCTGCGTTCAATCCACGTGTTTGAGTTTATATAATGTTACACTCGTGTTGAGAGTTGTCCCAAATTGAAAAACTAGAAGCATATTAGTTTTTTGAGATACGTGTTACTCCATTTATTGACAGTTGGTTTTGAATTAGAACCTATGCACTTCTTACAAGATCTGTTCTAAATAATCAATGATTTCATACTACGTTAAAATTTTCTTTTCACCAGCAAGTGGTGATAGAATATCAAGATACAATCTTACCAAAAGCCCCGAATAAGCAGATTCCTGTCGACGACGACATATTTGAGGAACAGAGAAAGGATATTATTTGGTAATTTCAAAATGAATATGTAGTAATACAATAATGCAAATTATTTTTTATGGGTTCCTACAAAATTCAAGAATTAAGGAAAGTAATGTTTATTTCAACTTTTATATATTCAATTACACATTTTATACAGATAATAAAAATACTGAAAGAAGCTCAAAGAACTTATATATGTACGTGGTACTCATTCCCACATCTGAATCACTTTCATTCGGTTTGCATAGGATAATTAACAAAAATCATTTAAAGAGGTTAAACTAAAATAATTGTTTCGTGAGCAAACAACAACATCAAAAGCGACTCTACTAAGTTTATGTGGATATGACCACGGTTCGGTGTGAGTAAACCCATGAGCATACAAACGCAGCGGAATAAATTTTGGGATTACTAACACCGGATCTATACATAGGGATTCATATAGGATTAGAGAATACATAAGAGTCTTACCCTGTGTAGCGTGTTTGAAGCAGACTTACACGGACATCACATCAAGCAGCACGTCCAACGAACTCCGAGTCACAAACGAAAGTTTTCACCTTCGTCTCTACGGTATCCACACGATCAGATCGAAAGGGATGTTCAAGAACAAGTTGCTAGACTTATTCTTGAACCAATACACGAATCAAACTCGATTCACAATCGAAGAGATGACACCAAAGCCACAAAGAAGCCTTCGACAATGATGAAGCGAGAGCAAAACTCGATGGTGCGGCCGAGAGCTTGAATTGTGTATAGTTTTTGTGTTATGATATTGTCTTCCAATTATAAAAACCTGTAATCATCTTTTATATAATTAATATAAAGGCTTTCATAAAGCCTCATGGGCTTAAGCCCATGATTATTAATAACATTATGATTATTAATTAAGACTCCTCTTAATTATTAATTCATCCCATGAATTTAATTTCCCTTCTCGATTTAATCTTTTGTGCGACCGATAGGATCTCGTAATGTTGGCAGTGACATAAAATCTCATTTTATGTCGCAAAGCATTGAGCGGGGTATCTAGCAACACATCGATGCTATCCAAATTACCGAGAATGTCAATGACTCGACATAACCTTTAGAACTTGTGATAATATTAATCATGTAACTTAATCCCTTTGTCCTTTGTGTTTGTTAGATTGAACACGAGTCATGAATAGTCATACTCGTATGTCCAATCTATATTTCTTGATCCCCAAGTAGAACTAGAATAAACGAATAAGCTCCGATATCTCATATCGACTCATTCG
>CAJQUN010002806.1:0-22210 GCA_907163345.1 Haberlea rhodopensis | reverse complement strand
TTGGATATGCATTGTAGATCAAGTGTGTATTCGACCTTGTGCAGGTAGATGCAAATACATGTGATCCTACATTATATTACATATGTATATGTTGATTGATTGATGCGCATCCCTGAGTCATTGTGGGGTCCTCGTTACTTAATCCATTATTATCAATTATCATACATACGTGAGTCTGAATTAAGTAAAACCATTCACTGATTAGAAGTTTCTTACTAGTAATTTGTTACACTTTCTTTCAAAAACAAACCTACCATATATACATCATATGGAATTCTTACAACTTAAATAAAAACAACTCCTAGCAGTGGTTCAGTTCGCAGCGGAAAATGACTCACATCCCTCCTCTCCACGTCTACGAGTCCCTACAGAAACTTCACACAACATGAGTATAGATAAACACTATCTCAGTGCGATATCAAAACAAATTCAATGATAAAGCACAATAATAATCATATCCAATGTGAATGCTCTGTCTCATGCATCAACAAATGCAACTATGTCATGACACGTCTCATCACACATCCTATTATCACGAGACTAAGATGATATGTCCATTTCCGCTCAATATGTCAGTGAATCATCTCACATCTCATATTAGCAACACATATCATTGTACCGTCCTCACATGATAATAGCCAGAGCATATACCCAAAAACCGGCGTATATCTCTCATACAAAGTATATGTAGCATACCCGAGCATATACCCCAACCAGACGTATATTTCTAATGCTAACATAGCATACCCGAGCATATACCCAAACCATGCGTATACCTCTAATGCTAACGTATATACCTCATCCATCTCAAACACATGATACCTGAACAAGAAAGTTTTTCGGCTCGTGTTTGAGTCCGACAAAGTCATTCTGTCCAAGGTGGTATGTTCGTGGGCAAAGGTTTACTTTGGCCAATAACCTCTTCAGAGATGAGTGTAATGACTTTAGCTCCTAAGGCTAAGTCTAATAAGAGGTTATGTTGATGTTAATGCAAATGCAGCATAAGGCTACACTAGTAAAATAATGTAATGATTGTTGCCAATGTGGCTAATAAAACTTTAAAGTTTGATTATTCTTGCGAGTCTTTACATTTGTGGCATGGTAGATTAGGACATGAAAATTATAAGTCCTTACGAAGGCTAATGTCTCTAATCTATTACCTAAATTTAACATCAATCATAAATATAAGTGTTAGACTTGTGTAGAAGCCAAATTAACCAAGTCTTCATTCCACTCAATTGAGCGAAGCACCGAACTGTTAAACTTAATTCATACGGATGTATGCGATCTAAAGTATGTACAATCTAGAGGCGGTAAAATTATTTCATAACATTTATCGATGATTGTACAAGATATTGTTATGTTTACTTAATGAGAAGTAAAGACGAAGCAATTGATATGTTCATTCACTATAAGAATGAAGTTGAGAATCAATTTGATAAAAGATTAAAATTCTTCGAAGTGATCGATGCGGTGAATATGAGTCACCATTGCACAAATATGTGCTGAGAGTGGTATTATTCATCAAACCACTGCGTCTTATTCTCCCGAGCAAATGGTATTGCTGAAAGGAAGAATAGAACGCTTAAGGAAATGATGAATGCAATGCTTATAAGTTCCGATTTACCTAGGAATTTGTGGGGAGAAGCTTTGCTTCGCCAACTATGTGCTAAACAGAATACCACATAAAAAGTTGGATAAAACCGCCTTATGAATTGTGGAAAGGTCGTGCACCTAGCTAGAAGTTTTTAAGGGTTTGGGGCTGTCTAGCAAAGGTATCAATTCCTCCTCCTAAACGGACTAGGATAGGACCTAAGACATCGGATTGTGTATTTATCGGATATGCGCAAGATGTAGTGCCTATCGGTTTCTGGTACACAAATCAGATAATGCAGAAATGTATGTAAATACTATCATTGAGGCTAGGATGCTTCATTCTTTGAGGAAATCGTTCCACACAAAACTCAGACAGTGACTGAAACCAATGTTGAGAGAAATGTGGGGATAGAGAATCTCAAGAGAATGTAGAATCGCCTAGACGAAGCAAAGAACGCGAAAGAAAAATCTTTTGGCTCAGATTTTCTAACATATCTGTTGGAAAAGGATCCGACTACTTTCAAGGAAGCAATGTCTTCACAAGACTCTGATCTTTGGAAAGAAGCGGTGAACAGTGAGATAGAATCTATCTTACATAATCATACTTGGAACTAGTTGATCTTCCTACAGGTGTTAACCAATAGGCCACAAGTGGATCTTCAAGAGAAAGATGAAAGCTGATGGTACTGTAGATAATACAAGGCTAGACTTGTAGTCAAAGGCTACAGACAAACTGAAGGTATTGATTATTTCGACACAAACGCTCATGTATCCAGGAAAACGTCTATAATTAATAATTGCATTTTCTGCGTTATATAACCTAGAGATCCATCAAATGGATGTAAAAACAGCATTTCTAAATGGAGAGTTAGAAGAGGAGGTTTACATGGATCAACCTGAAGGGTTTGTAGTTCCAGGGAAAGAAACAAAGGTGTGTAGACTTGTGAAATCCTTGTATGGATTAAAACAAGCACCTAAACAATGGCACGAAAAATTGACAGTGTCATGCTTTCAAATGGGTTTAAAGCAAACCAATGTGATAAATGTGTCTACGTGAAAGGAGACAATACAAACTATGTGATAGTATGTCTCTACGTAGATGACATGATAATTGTTGGTAATAACAATAACATCAATATTACCAAGAAAATGTTTCACAAAATTTTGAGATGAAAGACCTAGGTCTTGCAGATGTGATTCTTGGGATGAAGATCACAAAACATGTAGATGGATATCTCTCTCCCAAAGTCATTATGTGATAAGATACTTGACAAGTTTGATAAGGGAAATAATACCATCGCGAGAACACCTATGGAGGTGGTGTCAAATCTTTGCAAGAATCGCGGAGAAGGTGTGCAACAACTTGAGTACTCGAGGGTCATAGGTAGTCTCATGTATCTCATGGACTGCACTAGACCTGATATAGCTAACTCAGTCAAACAGATTGAGCAGAAATACAAGTAATCCCAGTTATGAGCACTGGAAGGCAGTAGTTCGAGTTCTTAGATATCTAAGATACACTACTAACTATGGACTACATTTACGAGATATCCAACAGTAATTGAAGGGTACTCAGATGCGAATTGGATACGGACTCCAAGAATATAAAGTCCACGAGTGGATATATTTTATAATTGAGGTGCAGTTGTTTCATGAAATCATGCAAACAGACGTGCATTGCTAGATCAACTATGGAATCTGAGTTCATAGCTTTAGATCTTGCAGCAGAAGAAGCTGATTGGCTTCGGAGTTTCTTGAGGACATTCCAATGTGGTCAAAACCTGTGCCACCCATTAGAGTGCGCTGTGATAGTCAGTCAGCTATGGAAAGAACACAAAACAATGTGTATAACGGGAAATCTAGACATATACGTCGGAGACATAAATCCGTGAGAAATCTACTGAAAACCGATGTTATTTCTCTAGATTATGTGAAGTCTAAAGAAACATTGTGGACCCATTTACGAAAGGTCTAACGAGAGACCGAGTAGAGATTTCATCGAGGGGAATGGGATTGAAGCCCATGAAATTGATTTCCAACCATGATGGCAACCCAACCTGAATTGTAAGTCCAATTTGCAGGTTCAATGGGAAACCGAATTGTGGGGGGGGGGGGGGGGGGGGGGGGGGGGGGGGGGGGGGGGGGGGGGGGGGGGGGGGGGGGGGGGGGGGGGGGGGGGGGGGCGGGCGAACAAAGCACTCGGGAAATTGAGTTCCTTACCTATTGCTGTGATGAAAGAGTGATAGACATGTACTTTGGGAAGGCTGAGCTCATGCTCTTAATGATTCTTCTATCTCGAGATGATAAAGTGGGGGTATTACAGGATACTCTTTAGGAGAAATCGCCTATATCGAATGTGAAGGGGCCGCTTCTATGAGATGACCTGAGGGCTAAATCTCTAGAGCATTCGATGAAACATCCAAGGCAATCCAGGGCCAAAATGGACAACAAAACGAAGAACCAATAATAATGTGGAGATGAAGCTGTGTGAGTATTGTTGTCTTGTTATACATAAAACGTCGAACATGTTCAAAGGCATCACAGTTCCACTCGTTGACATATATCCGATGATACTTTAAGGTTCAAGGTTAACCACCACCTATCCTGATGCAGTGGATTCTCAAAGTACTCTCAAATCTTCATCTAGGTACATTATGTTTTTTTTCGCCATATTGCATTCATGTGGGGGATTGTTGGGATTAATCACTAATTGGGTTTTAATTATTAAAAGCCCAATAATTATTGTTAATTTTGTTAATGAGACAAAACTATGGTAAGTTAATTATGAATAGTCAATTAGGCTAAAGAAATCCCACATTGAGAAGATGATACATTTATGGTTTGTTTTATAATGAGATACAAATCAATAGAGTGTAGTTAAGTAGTAAATATGGGTGCCCCTCGCGCGCCGTCCGTCCGCTCCGCTCGGCTGGCTCGTCTAGTCGCGTCGCGTGTTTCGCTCGCGAAGGATCGCTTCGTCTTTTTCACTACCGCGAAGATTCCTATCTTTTTACTACAATTTCTGAAATGACTTTCATATACCTGACTTTTCATATTCTGCTGAGTATTAAGTTTGAGACTTTTCACCTACCTGCATAATTGAAGTCAGATTTAAGTTTGAGACTTAATCCATATTACTCTGATGTTAAGTGTTGAGACTTTTCATCTACCCCCATTAAACTTTACACTTAATTTCTGAGACCTTTGGTGGTCTGCTGCTCAGTTATATAAGATGCATCAGCTCTATGCTTTCTTCATCCCAAAATTGCATTTCATATCATATCATATTATCTTGAGAGTACTACACACTGTTGAGTGTTCGAGTGAGTCTGTCTGGGTTTCTGCTTTAATCCAAACAGAGGTGTTCAGACGTTGTACCTTGGAACTCTCTTGTCCAGAGGCCAGAAGTTGTAGGAGGGCATTTAGAGTTTACGGGCACACGGTTTACTGTGGCCTCGTCCATTTCAGATACTACACAAAGAGTTTCTGCACAGTATATTCAAACTGTTGTTGTAAGTTTCTAATGTTTACAAGCATCTTTACTTATAAGACGGTGTTTGTAAGCTTATCAGTTTTTCATCTATTTGAACAAAAGAAAAGCACTGTCAGGTTTAACATCATTGTAAGGTTTACTAATCCGTTTATTGTATTTAATTTCAGATATAAAAGCCGTTTTTGATACAGCAATAAAGGTTGTTTTGCAACCACCAAAAATGGAGAAAAAGCCCCGCAAGCTCAGAAAATGCACATTCCTTCGAAATTTAAGCAATACACACACATGTATGAATCTTTAACACACACACATATATAGGAAAAATACTTTTCCCGTACTTTATATTTATCTCTCTCCGATTTTGTTCATCTATGTTACCAAAATTGAGTATTAGTCCTATATCTTTTCTTTTTTGGGAATTTTTATCTTTTGTTTTACAATTTAGTCATTTTCCGTGGTAGTTCTAATGTTGCACTTGACACACCATGTCGGCATTGCGTAAAAAATCCAATAAATTGCTAAAAAAATTTATAACAAAGCTAAGACTTAAATTTGATAATATAGAGGATTGAATCTATAAATATATGTTATTATCAAATTTTCTAAATGGAATATAAATTTTTTTCATATTTTGGTAGCATTAATTGTTTACTCTAACTGTCACACCAATACATAATACAATATTCTAAATAATTAACTTAATACATTCAATTTGAGAAATAGTCCGCAGCTTGTTCTTAATTATATAATAATAATTCTTGTCTTGTTGGCGCACCCATACGACGGTGTTTTAATTTTACTGTATCAAAATTATATTTTTACAACAATTTTCCTCTAGTTCGCAACGTGTTTCATTTATTTTTAGTTAATACATATGAATAAATATAATATAATCGATTTAATGTAAACTCCTCAATTCCCCAGGTAAAATACCATCAGGATCTAATAAAGGATGTATCCGTGTTTTGCGGATCATGACACAGATTTTCATTTCATCTTACTATTAATTAATTATTCATTATTTAAAATGGATTTATACTATCGAGAAGATAAAAATGAATTTCAATATATATATAGTTAGAAGGGGAAAACAAAACAATCAAATCTTGAAGAATTATTTAATGTCCTTAACCATAAATTTTAAGTCCTTGAGATTTTAATTTATGTAATGCCTCACTTTCCCAAATTTTCTCGCAAGTATGGTTACAGTAGTATCGTACCATTGGTCTCCCATTTCAATGTTAAATTGATGATATTCTTTAACAGCTCATCGACTTTTGGATAAGAATTTTTCATTCAATGGATCTCACACTCCCAAGACATCGCCGTTCCAAAAACGTATATTGTTAATAATAATAATAATAATAATTTTATTTTACTGTAAATATAAACTCGTCGACCATTATTGCATGTGCAAAACATTAAACCGTGTCCACTTTGCATTGACTGAGAGCGCGTCTGCATTAAGTGAAGGGTGTAAGCGCATTTCACGCAAGACACACATACCTATTACAGTAAAATGCGTTTTTATAATTGAAACATTCATTAATTGTTACATGTGCTACCTTAAACATGATTCATCAACTATCCCGTGGTGTCCCACTCATTACACGATTATCTGATACTATTTTTATAGTCTCGTGCTCGTGCATATATATGGGGAGATCCTATGGGTCTTGAGTGAGGCTAAAAAATCTTCGTGAAGCAGCCAATTCAACGCAAGAGGCGGTGAACTTTGTTTGATCAAGATTTTGAAATGTATTTTCCAAACTATCCAACAAATTTATTTATATGTATATTTATGTGATCACAAATATTTTGAAACAATGAAATAATTTTGGTGCTAGGAAAATGGTGAAGTTATAGAGCTTTTGTATAATATTTTTTAATTTGTGCCATGTCTTATTATGCCATAAATAAACACTTGTTTATATTAATTTGGGTATGGATTTTTGTATGACACCGCTTTATAGGAAGCTATAACTGGTGTCAATGATGCAACTCAAATAGTTCGAGTGTCATATTTCAACTGCTCTTCAAGCAGGTCAAATAGTTGATTCTCAATTATCCACCTCTCAATAATTATACTATATTACAATTCATGGTCCGCTATGATACAAGTTGCAGAATCTAGCGTTTGTCGTTACCAAACATGATAATTGGTGATAACAGTACAACCTAAATCTTTTAAACCGAAGCGTCATATTTCAATTGAGTATGAGCAATAATAGTTTTCCAAAGGGAGCTTATATACCGACTAACGAGTACCCAAAAGAAGTTGGGTTGGGATAAAAAATCTGCTACTCGATCAATATACCCCGACTCTAAGAACCAAACCAACGCCCACATCTTGCTTTTAGACTCAATTTTAGCCACCTGGATGATCAGAGACTAAAACAATATTAGCCTGATTTCTAAGTTGAGTTGCACAATTGAAAATAGATTCAAATCAAACAGGGTACGAGAGCTTTGTTCAAAGGCGTACTAGGACTGAGGCAATTGAATAAAAAAAATATGGATAGTCATTTTTAATATTCTCTAGTTATTGGATCTACACTCAGTGCGTGCGTCACTTTGTAATATGACGATCTTTTAGTATTTACAGTCCGGAGTTCACCATGCTCCACCAACTCGGATACGCTCGATACGCATTGAGACAGTATTTATGTTCCTTGCACGATACAAATGTTTAAATAGGTCTACACTCTACGGTAATAAAAGTTTATCCAAACCAACAAAAAGGGTAAAAAAGCGTAAGGGAATGGTGAATAATGGAATTAATTAAAACCAAAACCACCATTTATGTTGCAGACAAAATGGGAGGAAGGGAGAAGCAAAAGCCATGGAAAAGGTAAATGTGACATAATAATAGAAATTATTCAATAAATATCACCAAAAGTACAAGAACTCCCTTTTCTTGAAGATCCCGCCACGATTGAACTCCAGTTTTACGCACGTTCAATCTGGACTGAGTATTGGAATTAAATCTACCTAAATTCTTGAATTCATTTTACAGTTCGAAAATATACCGTACCCAGCATTTTATCATGGGTCTACTCAGAACTGAGAGACGTTTGATGGGATTGTGCTTTTTGTCCCTTTTCCATGATATTTCATTGTCCATCTGCGATGCAGAACATAAACCTCTTTAACTCCCAAATTATAAAAATCATGCTGTTGCTTATTAGTTTTTCACAATTTTGATTAGTTCGTTGGAAGAAATAAGTATTTTGACTATTAATCATTATCTTGGATTTGTGTCCATGAGGTTTATATATGACTATACTTCATTGTTTGGATCAGGAAATGGAAGGCGTAAAGTTTCAAACTATATTTTCAAATGGAGGGCAATTTTCATGAATTTAACGTGGAAATTGCATCGTCAATATCATGACATAGTTTTAAAATGTATCAAGATCTGCCACAAGTAAGAAATTGGTGAAATTAACAATTTTAAAATTTATGTAACAAGTTCTCCATTGTTTGAGTTTGAAGCTTTGCTTGTCGGGATCAGACGGACACAAAAAAGACCAAGCAATTGCTCTCCTTAAATGCATAGGGAGTTGCAATTAGCAAATTACAAGTTAGTTCACACACACTGAGATAATAATAGAGGGAAAAAGATTGGGAAAATCAAACCAATGTGGCCACCTCTTTCTTGCCAAGGAAAATTTACGACCTTCAAACTTCGCTTGACGCCAAACAATGCTCTTTCCATATGGTCAAACGGTGCCATAAATATATTCATCATCTACAAAAAGGAACTTAAAAGCTAATTAATTCCAAGAATCATGTTCATTCTTTGTTTGAGGTGTGCATTTTAGATATTAAGTTGTTTCTTTTCTCATCCAAAATTAAATTCATTTATCATACAATCATAGAAATAATGTTTAAAAAAGTAAAATTATGTTATACCTACTATCAAGTACATGGATGCTACATCATTGACCACTTACACACATCCTCGAAATTCTTACGTACATCGGGTCTGAACTGATATACACCAATATATCAAATATGTCAACAAATGATAATCAAATCATGGTAAAATTATTTTCTTTATGTTAGTCGATACATGGGTCCAGACTGTTTCATACAATCATTTTCCAGGTTACATAAAAGTAAAAGAATTGATATCCTTAAATTAAATTTTAGATTAGCTTGAAAGTAAAAGCTTGATTTCTTAAATTAAAATTTGGGGTTTGGCCTTATGAAAGAAAATATAGTGTTTATTTGGATTGAAAGATTTGAAGTAATGAATTCAAATCCTTGATTTCAAATCCATTTAATTGTTTGGATGATTTATAATAGATGTATTTCAAATATCCATCTTTATTAATTTATGTAAATAAAATGGTTATTATGATGGATTTGAAATGCAACTAAGATATGTGTCCTTTCAAATCCATTTTCAGATCAAATTCCTCGTTCAAATGAAATACATCAATCAAAACACAGCCATAGATACTACAAAGTTTTTCTTCATGGGATTAATTCGATTTGATTTCGAATTAATTTAATTTTATATGTTAAAAACAATCAGAAAATGCTGACGGCAGCAAATCCATACAGCACTTATTTCCCAACCCCTATGTGCCCTTTCTTGACTTTCAAACTCTCTTTTATTTAATTCCTGCAACTACCTCTTCGAATTACAATAATCTATGTAAAATATTTTAAATATATATACGTAATTTCTCTCTTCCACCATTAATACTCTTCTTCTGCTAAACAAAAACCCTCTCACAAGCACAATCTCACATCAAATACACAAAACAATAATCATTAAAAACAATCTCTCTCTCTGAGTGTGTGTTTGTTTGTGGCGCGCAGTTCAGTTCTGCTGCACCATCCCACCCTAGTGCATTAAGGGCTCCATCTGTCAACTCTGATGAAGATTCTAATATAAGCCCCGGCATATGTTTCTTTCAATGTTCTCTTTGCTTCACGTCCGTGGAAATTTGCTTGTACTATGTTTAACAAACAAGAATTCTAATTTTTAATGCATGTTTGTAAAGAAGGGTATGGGCCTGTACTATAGTTTCACTTTATATTTAATCCCTTTTCTGTTTTAGGTTGCGATTTTGCAGGCGATTCTTGTTCTGGTTTTGTCTATTTTATTCCATCTTATCACTTTCTCTTGATTATAAACCTTAATAATTCAGCATAAAATAAGTACTGTTACGGTTTTAATTATTCTATTCCAGCGCTTTAAATATGACTGTTTATTTATTGCTTATGAAATGAAAACAGGAGTAGGTGATGTGAAAAAGGCTATAAAGAGAAGGTTCAGTCAGTGAAAGACTAGCAAGAAGAACTAAGAGATTTGAGTTCTGTTTTTCTCTTCTGGTTGGCTGCTTTTTAAAATTTCTTGAACTGTATTTACAGCTTAAAGATAACATCAAAACCCCAATCATGGCATCATCAAATAGACATTGGCCTAGCATGTTTAAATCCAAACCCTGCAACACAACTCAACTCCAATGGCAGCAGCATGACTTAGCTGCTGGTTACCACAGAACCCCGTATACACCAGGTACATAAATTTCATGTTACGGGTATTTAGTTTTCCAAAGGATTTTGTTCAATGATATCTATTATCTAGCATGGTGAATTATTGTTTTTTTCTTTGCAAAATAAGAGAAAAAGTTCAAATTTGACATTAATGATAATGGGTTTTTTGATCCGATAGTTCCTGGATGTGAAGAAAGAACTCACGAGCCAAAACCAAGATGGAACCCTAGACCAGAGCAAATTCGCATACTTGAAGCGATATTCAATTCAGGGATGGTGAATCCTCCAAGGGATGAGATAAGGAAGATTAGGGCACAATTGCAGGAATATGGCCAAGTTGGAGATGCCAATGTTTTTTACTGGTTCCAGAATAGGAAATCAAGAAGCAAACACAAGCAACGCAAGCTTACTGACATCACCAAATCCCAGCCTCAAACCACCGTCCCTCCGCCACCCATTTCTACCTTTATCACCTCCACTGTCACGGTTCCAACATCTTCATCATCCTCTTCTGATAAAACATTTCCTAATAGCACAACAGAAAAAAGCTCTTTCGGTTGGTTCTACTACTATGTTAGATTTGCTTAATTCTCCAACTGCTTCAGTGAACCAACCCTTTTTCGAAGCTCCTAGAGAGTTCTTGAGAGAACACTTCTCCTTTCATGTGCAACAAAACAATGGAGGATCAACTGCTGCTCCTGATTTAACACAAGGGTTTTGCTTTCCAGATTTGTCCAGTGTTATAGATCAGAGTATTGGAAATTGCCCAAGTCTTCCGCTTAGTGAACTCATGCTGATGAATGATTTTGTTCAAAAGAAGGCTGAGGATGAGAAGATTAGACTGCAACAGGAGATTAGTCACACCCTAGCTACTGCACCAAATAATACTGTTCCCGCCATTTTTACTCCATCTCTCGCTATTACATCCCCCACCGACTGCATTCTTCAAGGTATCTCTAAAGATCGTTTCAGGGCTTTTTCTCATGGAGTTATCTTTTTTATATTCCTGATGAAGGATTACTATTATACCGTAGGGTTTGTTACTTGATAACCCGTACAGTCGAATTTCTTCCATATTTTCCTCTATGTATAAATTTTTTTTTAACAAACATGAATATCACATCCAAAGATGGTTTCTTGAATGAAAATCAACATGCCTGTCCACTATTCTGGTCTATATTTCCGCATGAGTGAGTAAAGTTATCATTGTAATTAGTGACTGATAATATTGTTCACTGTTTAGTCTCTCTTTCTGGCATTTGATACGTTTTGTATTGATGGACATTTATGTCATATTTGGTAAGAGACAAAAGGATACATTTGTCTTTGGCCCCTAATTCTTGCTCACTGTCCCTTTATGAGTTTGCATGGTTTGACTTAACAATCTCTCTTTCTAATCTCTAATGAGTAAATGACTGTCCCATAACAGTAAAGTTCAGAGCATGCAATGGATTAATTTAATATAATGTTTTTCATATAAGACTTATTTCTGAAAATATATATTAAATTAAGTCTGACTATTCGAGGATAATTAACTCGATGATGGTGGTGACTTGATTTGACCTATGGTTTAGCAGGTGTAGGAGAAATGGACCCAACAAAATCGACAGTGTTCATCAACGATGTATGCTTGGAAGTGGGATCTGGGCCGTTTAACGTGAGAGAGGCATTTGGTAGTGATGCAGTGCTTGTACAGTCATCGGGGCAGCCAGTGATCACTAATGAGTGGGGGGTTACAGTGCACCCTCTCCACCATGGCGAATTTTACTATCTGTTTCGCCCATTCACGCCTTCTCCTGATGATAACAGGACCATTCATTTGGTAAGATATATCAATTCTTATTTTATTTTTATTTTTTTAGTTTCTTTGTTATAATTGGTTTCTTGCACATAATACAGATTTAATTGGAGAATTGCTGAAGCTGGAGAAGGATGCGTCTGCTGCGTGGATCTATATCTACTTTTGTAACGTTTAGTTGTTTGTTTTGGTATCATCAAGATTTTACATCTATATATCTATCTAAATAAATATTTATCAGTACGTTTGATTAGCATGTGTGTGTTGATGGATTTCAGTTTCTGTTACATTGGATAATGTTATGATTATTGTAGTTGAATTAGGTATTTATACTTACGTTTTGTTTCAAATTATATTTGTGATGGGCCTTTAGTATTTTGTTCTATCAATATTTTTTTTTTTTTGGTTTAACAAGGTATCCATGCTCACGCCATACTAATTTAATATCATTCATTCTTGGATTATTATTCAAAAAGTTTCATTCGGTTATATTTGGGTGTTCTTCAGATTGATTGTGCTATTTTTAGTAGCATTATATTTTGCCATTTGAAAATACTTATGTTTTCGGATCATAAATTTCACAATTATTATATTTTGTATTCATATTGGATTGCATTCATGTTTCATGTCTCTAGATCAATCATCATTCTAGGGTTGTCAAAATGGGTTGGACATATCGAGTTGGCCCAACTTGACCGTCAAATAGGTGGGTTGGGGAAAAAAACTCAGCTCACCTATGGGCCAACTCGTGTGGGTTTTGGTTGGCGGGTTGACCTACAGGTTGGATTAATTAATTGATATATAATAATAATAATAATTTATTATGGTTCGTAGCAAAGATGATAACTTGTTGGAGATGCAGGCTATGCGAGCCCAATTTCACTGGTATTCCTCGAGCGGGGGAATATTTGAGAATCACATCATCCGAAATTTGAGGAACATTTTTTCATACACCTCGACTGAAGTTTCGAGGTTAAAGTGGACGAAGAATTTGGGGAAAATGAGAATAATAGGGTTGGATTGGTGGCATGTAGGGATTGGTGGCCAAATTTATTATCGGTAAATAATTAGTAATATTTAAAAATAATAATAATAAAATATTAACATATTTAGCAATTGAAAATTCAGGGATGATATTTGAACGTATGAACAAAAACACCATTTCCAAACTATATATTCATTATTTTATAAAATAATTGAGACTATATTTAGAGATCTTTGTAATCTTGATATATATATATATATATATATATATATATATATATATATATATATAATATATATATATATATATTATCTAAGATTTTGATTTTATTTGATTAGTTATTGAATTTATATTATTGATAAATAATGATATATATTTTACAAAAATAAATATAAATATTACATCATGCTGACGGCATATACCGGTTTAACCGGTGGTTCAACCAATGAAATCTATAATCAGTAAGGACATCAATTTTATGTCGGGTCCTATTTTGAAAAAAACTTCTAATAATACTCTTGATGCCACGTCATAGTTTTCAAGTTCCTTTTCTCGACTCCCAAAACCCCTCGCACGATTACCAGAATTCATTTGGGGCTATGCCCGTACGCGTGGACCGAGGACCAGGACCCACGACCCTAATATTTGATTAGGGTACTGCAGGGTTAGGAATGACAACGGATCGGGTATGGGACGAGTTTGGTCAATCCTAGCACCCGCCCCGCTACACATAAAACGTGGACCCACCCCCCCCGCTTAGACCTGCGAACCCGGCGGGTTTACCCTCCCCGCCCCGATTCCATTTTTTTTTTGTATAAAAAAAAATAGCTAGAAATCAATTTTGAAACACAAAAGTTGAGTTTTGTGATTAAATTTCATGTTTTCTCTAGTAAATATTTATAATAAGCATTGTAAAACTATCTTTAAACTACTAAATATTTATTAATTTGCTCTTATTTCCTTCAAAACGTCCAACTTCTTTAACATGAACACATTAATTTTGATATAAAATTAAATAATGACACTTTCAAATAAAGAGGTAAAATGTATAATCAATATCATATTTTTTAAATAAAAAAAATAAAAATGTATCGCGGAGCGGTTCCGGGGGGGTTCGGTCAATCCCAGGACCCGCCCCGCCACGCTTCCAAACCCGATTGAAGCGGGTCCAGACCCTCCCCGACGGTGCGGGTTCAATGCGGGTCCGGGTCTGGACCCATCCCATTGCCAACCCTATGCAGGGTCGAATAACTCGGCTCACATACAGATTGATGTGTGTATACATAATCTAATATTTTGTCTCCCATTCACAAACACATGCACACAATCCCTGCCAGCCCCTATATCACATAAGTTCGATGCGTGAGTAGATGCGGATGTGGATGCGTGAGTGCGTCAATTTCAAAAAAAATTGAGTGCGTGTACGCCTTAATTCACCGATTATATATATATATATATATATATATATATATATATATATATACATGAAATGAAGTTAAACATACATAATATACATCGTATTAACAAACTTACATCATTATTATATTATTTAAAATTTTCAATATGAAGTTCTTAACAACTTTTGTGTTTGCAGCTTTATCATTTCTAAAAAGGCATTAAAATTAGATTTATTGAAGGATCTAATATTTGCAGCTTTACAAATAGTATAGCCAGTAATACAACAAAATTTGAATCTTATATTTGATCGTTCTTCTAGTACATATATATTTCAACATGTTTGGTAATAGTATGAATTTATTAAGAATGACTCATATTATTTCCAGAGACTTATATTATTATCTTATGAAATGACTAATATAAACATTTAAATTAACTCAATAAAAATAAAAGTTTTATTTCTAAAGTTCATTCTATTAACTTTCATTCAAAAAACTAAGATATCAAAATTATTATTATTTACTCTGCAAAAATGTTACAAAATCACATATTTATCCTACTTTCTTTTATCACATATTTTAATCTTTCCTATGTTATTATATCTTTTCATGATTCATTACATAATAGTGACTATATCTATATATTTACCATATAATATAATTTTTATTACCAGCCTGAAATATCTAGAACCATGAAAATTCATCTAACCCAAAATCGGAGAATTTTTTAATATTTAAAAAAAATCTGAGAATTAAGGAGGATTAACAAGACTTAGTAACTTAATGCGTGACTTAGTAAGTCTTAATGTGCGAATTAGGAATTCTTAGTGCGCGAATTATAAAATCTTAGTGAGCGAATTAGAAATTTTTAAAGCCGAACTAGAAATTCTTAATTTGCCTTAATGCGGAGCACGCACACCCAGTTCGTCACTTCGCGGCCGGAGCGCCAGTGCGTGGAGGGGGTAGGAGGATTATGTGACTTAGGTCAGCCCTACTCTTAACGGGACTAGTGTCCATGATATAGCAACCAATAAACCGCACAAGGGCCTGCTTCCCACACTGTTGTCTCAGCGGGAAACATTGTTACTGTCTTCTAGGGTAATGCCCTCAGGAGGAGCAGCATCCACCATCAATGTGTAATCTTTTTTTTTTCCTTTTAAAAAATGATTTCAAATGAATGTTGATGATTTCCCTAAGAGCGCTACCCTTAAGGACATCATCAAACAACCGTCTCGACGCTACTTTTTCATCTGCTGGTTGCAGGTCCCTTCATTACAGGAGCAATTATAGGGTTTTTTATATAATAATTGAAAAAAATAAATCAATTTAACAAAATAACCGTCGTGCAGAGATGCACTAAAATGACCTAAGTCGTCAGTTCAGATGACACATTCTTTGAAGGCGCCATCTACAATGGCACCTTCATTATTTAAAAAGAATAAAAAATAGAAGGTAGGAGGCGCCATCTTCTTTAAAGTTTTTATTATTTTTTAATGTTATGTTGGCTTTCATTTCCCCGAAAGACAATTTTTATTTTATTCCTACTAAATAGATACATGGTCATAGGGGCCATGATTGGTCCGTAGTCCTTTTTCTTTAGGAGATTTTTTGAGTTTTTGAGTAGCCCCCTCTTCCTTTACCGAATGTGTCAGTAACAATAGCAATCCTCCTCTCAGTCCCAGGAATGAAGAATTAACAGCATAGTAGTTTGTTTTTTTTCGTTTCTTCAAATGAGATTTATTCATGTTCACGTATGGAATCTTCAATTGTCTTATTCTCAAAGATCAGAGTCTTTTGATAGTCATAGGTGGCAAGATCATTCAAGAGGTTGGGCATAATGATGATCAATATCACACAAGGTCTTTCTACTTTTACTAATTTTTTGCTGCTAATATATCTCCAAATATTAATCAGGAACCATTGTTAATCCTTTTAACGGACGTCGTCGGGGAGAACCTAGTGGGACCGAGGTGGGTGCGCCCACCCCCGAATTTCTTTTCCCCATAAATTCTTACTGGTCCTTTCTAACCATGAACCCTGATCTTAATCGTATCACGAAAATTAGAATCAAAATCTAGAATTGACGGTTTGATTTCTTCTAAAAGCGGGATCGAGATCGAAAATGTAACTGAAATTATATTAGATTTAATTTGTTATGGTTCGTAGCAAAGATGATAACTTGTTGGAGATGCAGGCTATGCGAGCCCAATTTCACTGGTATTCCTCGAGCCGGGGAATATTTGAGAATCACATCATCCGAAATTTGAGGAACATTTTTTCATACATCTTCGACTGAAGTTTCGAGGTTAAAGTGGACGAAGAATTTGGGGAAAATGAGAATAATAGGGTTGGATTGGTGGCATGTAGGGATTGGTGGCATGTAGGGATTGGTGGCCATATTTATTATCGGTAAATAATTAGTAATATTTTAAAAATAACAATAATAAAATATTAACATATGTAGCAATTGAAAATTCAGGGATATATTGAACGTATGAACAAAAACACCATTTCCAAACTATATATTCATTATTATAAAATAATTGAGACTATATTTAGAGATCTTTGTATTATCTAAGATTTTGAATTTATTTGATTATATTTTGAATTTATATTATTGATAAATAATGATATATATTTTACAAAAAATAAATATAAATATTACATCATGCTGACGTCATATACCGGTTTAAACGGTGGTTCGACCAATGAAACCTATAATCAGTAAGGACATCAATTTTATGTCAGGTCCTATTTTGAAAAAAACTTCAAATAATACTCTTCATGCCACGTCATAGTTTTCACGTTCCTGTTTTCTCGACTCCCAAAATCCCTCGCACGATTACCAGAATTCATTTGGGCCTATGCCTGTATGTGTGGACCCGGGACCCACGACCCTAATATTTGATTAGGGTACTGCAGGGTTAGGAATGTCAACGGATCGGGTATGGGACGAGTTTGGTCAATCCTAGGACCCGCCTCGCTACACATAAAACCTGGACCCACCCCGCCCGGCTTAGACCCGCGAACCTGGCGGTTTACCCGCCCCGCCCCGTTTCCAGTTTTTTTTTTTATTCTTTATTTTGTATAAAAAATTAGCTAGAAATCAATTTTGAAACACAAAAATTGAGTTTGTGATTAATTTCATGTTGTTTCTCTAGTAAATATTTATAATAATCATTGTAAACTATATTTAAACTACTAAATATTTATTAATTTACTCTTATTTCCTTCAAAATGTCCAACTTCTTTAACATGAACACATGAATTTTGATATAAAATTAAATAATGACACTTTCAATTAAGAGGTAAAACGTATAATCAATATCATATTTTTTAAAAAAAAAAAAATTAAAAATGTATCGCGGAGCGGGTCCAGGGGGGTTCGGTCAATCCCAGGACCCGCCCGCCCCGTTTCCAAACCCGGTTGAAGCGGGTCCAGACCCGCCCCGGCGTGAGTAGATGCGGATGTGGATGCGTGAGTGCGTCAATTTTCAAAAAAAAATTGAGTGCGTGTACGCCTTAATTCACCGATTAATAATATATATATATATATATATATATATATATATATATATATATATATATATATATATACATGCACACGGATGAAATGAAGTTAAACATACATAATATATATCGTATTAACAAACTTACATCATTATTATATTATTTAAAAATTTCCAATATGAAGTTCTTAACAACTTTTGTGTTTGCAGCTTTATCATTCTAAAAAGGCATTAAAATTAGATTTATTGAAGGATCTAATATTTGCAGCTTTGCCAAATAGTATAGCCAGTAATACAACGTAATTTGAATCTTGTATTTGATCGTTTAGTACATATATATTTCAACATGTTTGGTAATAGTATGAATTTATTAAGAATGCCTCATATTATTTCCAGAGACTTATATTATTATCTTATGAAATGACTAATATAAACATTTAAATTAACTCAATAAAAATAAAAGTTTTATTTCTAAAGTTCATTCTATTAATTTTCATGCAAAAAACTAAGATATCAAAATTATTATTATTTACTCCGCAAAAATGTTACAAAAATCACATATTTATCCTACTTTCTTTATCACATATTTTTAATATTTCCTATGTTATTATATCTTTTCATGATTCATTACATATTAGTGACTATTATCTATATATTACCATATAATATAATTTTATTACCAGCCTGAAATATCTAGAAACCATGAAAATTCATCTAAACCCAAAATCGGAGAATTTTTTTAATATTTAAAAAAAAATCTGAGAATTAAGGAGGATTAACAAAACTTAGTAACTTAATGCGTGACTTAGTAAGTCTTAATGTGCGAATTATGAATTCTTAGTGCGCGAATTATGAATTCTTAGTGCACAAATTAGAAATTTTTAAAAGCGCGAACTAGAAATTCTTAATTTGCCTTAATGCGGAGCACGCGCACCAAGTTCGTCACTTCGCGGCTGGAGCGCCAGTGCGTGGAGGGGGTAGGAGGATTATGTGACTTAGGTCAGCCCTACTCTCCACGGGACTAGTGTCCATGATATAGCAACCAATAAACCGCAAAGGGCCTGCTTCCCACTCTGTTGTCTCAGCGGGAAACATTGTTGATGTCTTTAAGGGTAATGCCCTCAGGAGGAGGAGCATCCACCATCAATGTGTAATCTTTTTTTTTTCCTTTTAAAAAATGATTTCAAATGAATGTTGATGATTCCTTAAGAGCACTACCCTTAAGGACATCATCAAACAAACCGTCTCGACGCTACCTTTTCATCTGCTGGTTGCAGGTCCCCTTCATTACAGGAGCAATTATAGGGTTTTTTAATATAATAATTGAAAAAAATAAATCAATTTAACAAAATAACCGTTGCGCAGAGATGCACTAAAATGACCCAAGTCGTCAGTTCAGATGACAAATTCTTTGAAGGCGCCATCTGCAATGGCGCCTTCATTATTTAAAAGAATAAAAAATAGAAGGCGCCATCCGTAAAAAAAATTTTTTTTTAGGAGGCGCCATCTTCCTTAAAGTTTTTATTATTTTTTAATGTTATGTTGGCTTTCATTTCCCCGAAAGATAATTTTTATTTTATTCCTACGAATAGAACATGGCCATAGGGGGCCATGATTGGTCCGTACGTCCTTCTTTAGGAGATTTTTGAGTTGAGCAGCCCTCTCTTCTTCCTTTACCGGATGTGTCAGTAACAATAGCAATCCTCCCTCAGTCCCAGGAAGTGAAGAATTAACAGCAGAGTAGTTTGTTTTTCGTTTCTTTCAAATGAGATTTATTCCTGTTCACGTATGGAATCTTCAATTGTCTTATTCTCAAGATCAGAGTCTTTTGATAGTCATAGGTGGCAAGATCATTCAAGGGGTTGGGCATAATGATGATCAATATCACACAAGGTCTTTCTACTTTTACTATTTTTTTATGCTAATATATCTCCAATATTAATCAGGAACCATTGTTAATCCTTTTAACAGACGTCGTCGGGGGAGAGCCTAGTGGGACCGAGGTGGGTGCGCCCACCCCCGAATTTCTTTTCCCCTAAATTCTTACTGGTCCTTTCTAACCATGAACCCTGATCTTAATCGTATCACGATAATCAAAATCTAGAATTGACGGTTTGATTTCTTCTAAACGAGATCGAGATCGAAAATGTAACTGAAATTATATTAGATTTAATGTGCAGGAGTATAAATCAAGCTATATAAGTTATACAAAATTTATATTTTTCTCGTATATTTTTCGGTACATCCCTCCCTGTATACAATTATTAACGACATCCAGGGGCGGACTCAGAAAAAAATCTCGGGGGAGAAATTTTTGGTTTTGATAATACTTAAAGGGTTAAATCAAATTTAGGAGTGCAAAAAAAATTTCGAAAAAAAGGGTAATTTTTTTTTTCCGGGGGCGTGCGCACCCTCCTTGGTCCCCCTAGATCCGCCCCCGACGACATCCGTTAAAAGGATTAACGAACGGTTCATGATTAATATTTGGAGAAATATTAGCATAAAAAATTAGTAAAAGTAGAAAGACTGTGTTATATTGACCATCATTATGCCCGATCCCTTGGACGATCTTGCCACCTATGACTATCAAAAGGCTCTGAATCGTTGAGAATATGACAACTGAAGATTACATATGTGAACATGAATAAATCACATTTGAAAGAAACTAAAAACAACTACTCTGCTGTTAATTCTTGGGAAAAGAAAGCCAACATAACATTAAAAACTAACAGTAAAAATAATAAAAACTTTAAGGAGGATGACGCCTCCTTAAAAAAATAAAATTTTTACGGTGGCGCCATTTATAATGGCGCCTTCAATTTTTTATTCTTTTTAAAAATGAAGATGATATTGCAGATGACGCCTTGACGCCTTCAAATGAAGGCTCATCTGAAATGACGACTTGAGTTATTTTAGTGCTTCTTCTGCGCATCGGTTTTTTGTTAAATTTATTTATTTTTCGATTATTATATTAAAAACCCAGCAAAATGAAGGTGACATCTAAAATGATGACTTGAGTTATTTTAGTGCTTCTATGCACCGGTTATTTTGTTAAATTTATTTATTTTTTCGATTATTATATTAAAAACCCCATCAATTATATGTTTATCGTGGAGAAACAGTGCATTAATTGATTTGTTCAGTGAATTTGGAGCGAGCTATTGGTTGTGGTGTAATTGCCTTGGACTTCCACAATTCCTCTCCAAGAATTATTGACGTAATGCAAGAAAGCATTACAGTAAACCGAGAATATTTCCTAAACCAGAATGCAATTCATGTAAACCCAATTGAAAACTCACGCTTCCAATCAATTGAATTGCTCGGTACCCATAACTCAATATGATAACATCATTAAAAAACTGCAACCATATCAGATTTTTTTTTTTTGGTCGGAAAAATAGACATGATATATATAAGAGTACTAGAGGTACTACAAAAGTTACAAATACTCTTGCACAAAACCGAAAAATCTAAATCAATATGCTAATTAACAAACTCTAGGTTCATTCACCCAATCAGAAAGTACATAAGAGAATCTAGAACTACTTCTATGCCGAATCCAAAATCAAGATCTATATTGAACTAGGTTCAAAAGATCATCATCCATATCAGAATTATAACCAAGCAATATTCTTTATTCACTTTGTTGGTTTCAACTGCTTCAAAAAACAAGATTGTTCACTGGTTCTTTCAAGAAATGATCGATCAATGCTTCCTTTTTCCAGAGAACTCCGAGCAAGCTGAACCGATCCTCGATCAATTCACAAGTTCTGCCTCTCCTCTGTTCTTGACAATGATAACTAACTCCACGTCTTCACCTCAACCAGAAACTGCCCCATCGACCACTTTAATTTCTGAGATCAAACTTGCCGTCAAATCGATCCTTCTCAATCTTTTGGCCGCATCTTCTCGTTTTCT
>CAJQUN010002805.1:0-22211 GCA_907163345.1 Haberlea rhodopensis | reverse complement strand
TGGGTTTGGATTTGGTAGATTTTGGTAAATTGGTTCTTGATTTAAAAGTTGTTTTAACCTAGTGTCATAGGGTGTTTATTTGTGGCTAAAATCGAGTTGGAGGGAGTTTGGTTGGTTGGTTGAGGTTTGGAAGCTTTTAAAAATGGTGTTTTTCGGGTTTGTGCAGATGTAAGAACCCCCGTGCCCTTAACCCGTTATTAGTGTATTAAGCCATACCATTAGTGCATATAATCATACTATCATGGGGAAAACCATATGCAAGTGCAACACCATATGCTATCCAGAAAATTTCTTGCATTCAATCCACATAATATTCAAATTCCCCAACCAAGATTATTCATATAACATGCACCCTCATAATACACTAACATGCTCTTAGTTCATTTAGCAATTCCGTATTTAATTGCATGCAAACCATAAATGAATCGAGAAGAGCCGTAGCCCATTTATACATTCCATATACACGTAAAATGTACTCACATAAGAGCACCCAATGAACACGCGTGTATCTAATGTATAAAAGACTCTACCGGGTACCGTTACTGGCACTTCAATCCTGGAAGCACCTCCCAAGCGCAGCTCGATCTCAACTCTGGATCTAT
Source organism: Haberlea rhodopensis (assembly GCA_907163345.1). NCBI lineage: Eukaryota > Viridiplantae > Streptophyta > Magnoliopsida > Lamiales > Gesneriaceae > Haberlea > Haberlea rhodopensis. The sequence goes on along the minus strand of CAJQUN010002805.1, from coordinate 21,609 downwards.
GCACTTATTCAACCAGCTCTGGTACCTCGATCCTGGAAGTACCTCAAATCAACAGCCCGAGCTCAACTCCAAAGCTGCTGCTACACCTGTAACACCTGCCCCAACAGAGACAGCCCCCACACGGGGTGAGCATACCAATACCACCAATCCAATAATCATAATATTGCAATTCATAATTTACAGAATGTAAATGCCATAATTTAAATGATACTCCCTGGATGGTAACACCCTCATCCGGGATCCCCTGTATTGTCCCTGTTCTCAAAACAATCAAACTCGTCAAATTCCCAAAGCCAGTTAATCGCCACGTAGATTAACTAATACCGTTCTATTATGCCAGTTCCATAATCAATATGGTAAAATCATTATATAAAAGACCGTAGATCTCACATATATCTAACCAATGATTCCATGTTCCTATTTCATTGCTCGCTCTACAATAGCGGCATTCTAAACCCCGCGCACGCTCAACAATAGCGGCGTCATAACCGATGGTCGCTCAACGGCGACAGCATCCCAAATCATTGCTCGCTCAATAGCGGCACCATATGGTTCCCAATGTATAATCCATTTGACGCAAATACCATTTACCGTGCATATCGTTATCCATTTATAGCAAGTATCATGCACCATGCATTTCAATACCTATTCGATGCAATTACCACGTGCCACATATTTCAATGTCCATATAATGCAATTATCACACCATGTGTTCCAATGCCCATTTAATGCAATTATCACATACCATGCATTTTACAGTTGCAACATTATAATAGGCTATGCTCGTACGTCATACGTACCTTAGAATTCCGTAGTCCATGTCAAGCCTGGCTTGAGTTCCATGCCCCGAGAAACATGTGCTAAAACACATAAATATTTCACAATTAAACATAGGCATGCAATTACGTGCCCTAGTACGATCACAACACCAAATCGTATCGTCAATCCATGACGATAACCAAATTATAAAAGTTCCCGGCTAAGCATGCATAATACCCCAAAAATATTGTCAATCCATGACAATTAACCTTTTAAAATAACCCGGGGCGAAGCATGCAAGACACCCAAAAAGAGCCAAGAAACAACAAAAGGGGCACCAACATACTGGCCATCTCGATCGATCGAAATTTCATCTCGATCGATCGAGAACCACCCTCCGATCGATCGGTCAAAATACCGATCGATCGGTCCACTGTTCCAAAGCCACTAAAAACATTCTGCCATGCTCGATCGATCGAAAATATTTTCGGATCGATCGAGCAGCCCTGTAAACGCGAGAAACCTCCAAGAATGAGCTCCTTTCAACACCAAATCACCTATAACTCAAACCCACTTCAATTTACAACATAAAACCAACCAAAAACCATCTAAACACTACAAAACCTAACCCCCAACACATACAACAATGTTAGAACAAGATCTACCCCTTGAACCCCAAGATACAACACCAAAACCAACCAATATACAACAAAACTTTGCTAGGTTGGTAGCTTACCCTTTGAGCTTCAAGATTCTAGCAAGAAATCATGGAAATGGCTCTTTCCAAAGCTTTCTCCTTCCTTTCATGTTGAGGAACGAAAATGGTGGGTTTGGATGAGGTGATGGCAAGGTCAAGACATAAAGGTGATAGAATGGGGTGGATGGGATGTAAAGGAGGGGGAATGGTTCTTTTAATATTTTTATAACATGTATTAGATAATTGTATGGTATGAAAATTATGTCCAACATGACATTTCAAAACCCCTCTTCCAATTATGCATTAAGACTCACATTAGTCATGTTTTAATTAAATAATTAAAACCCACTCCGATCAAATCATACCAATAACCAAAATTCCCAACATGCGAATGCATCCCGGATCCCGATTCTCACCAAAAACCTAAATCATAGGTTTTTCACCAAATTGAGAATACAATCTCGACCTTTGGATCCAACGATCCTAAATGCCCGATTTAACAAACTCGGGAGACCAAAACCACAATTAATTCCTAATTGCCACTATAAAAAAAATCCATTAAGGATTAATAACCCTCCGGGATTAACACTAATAATCCCAGGACATCACAATTATCCCCCACTAATAAAAATTTCGTCCTCGAAATTTGCACCGGTGTACTCCACGTAACACCAAGGCTACACCAACCAAAATAAAACCACGACCTCGATTCTTGACCACATCCGAATCGAATTACCAACCGCGAGTACACTAATCTCACACCAAGCTTTAAAATAGAGCAAACCACCAAACCACATAAAACCCCAAAGACAAGAACATACCTCGATGCGAGTCATCCCAGAAGTCAGTCTACCACGACTGCAAATCAAATCAATCAAACGACTGTGAATCAAACAGTCATCCTTAGCTCTGACATAGATATCATGGCATGATATCTTCACCACTTGCCCACGATGTTCAACACATCGTTGCGAAGGAAACCACTAGTATACAACCGTATACTTACAATAAATAAGGTTCCCGCTTTCTACACTAACTCCGTCGAAAGAGTAGTTGCACCACTTGCCACTCGGGTCGGTAGCTCTCGGCCACCGATCCGCACAAAATACCTCTCAAGTTCCAAGAACCACATCTCGGTCAAAATACACAATCGAGACTCCACGAGGTCTCAAACTCTAAAAGAACAAACAGAAAATCAAACGCATACACGGTACCTATGCCGTCAACGACACTCACCAAATTCGGATCCTGGCCATCCCGTGTTTACCCTTGGATTTAACAACCCTAAAAAAAAAATGGGGAGGCTATAGAATTAACCAGCAAAAATTACCATGGTCCCAAAACACGATAATCCCTCCTCAGGGGAAGACAAATGGACCTCACGATTATTCCTCAGAATATATCATGCCATCGGGATTACCAATCTCAGGGTGCCACAATCTCGTCGGGGATTCATTCATCCAAGCATATAAATCCGACGTTCAATAAGGAACAAAATAAAGTTGGCATTCGTATACACACACGGTATACATGCCCGTGCACCAACACAACATGCATACTCAAGGCAATAGACTCGGGTATCTCCAGTCATACCCAAGTCCCAAAACCAACTGTCAAACCTTGATTATTCTCACTCCACGGAGAATGATGGTTGACAAACAAAACCAAAGAGTGTGATTTCAACATCAACACCACACGAACCAAAACAATGAATCTCCCATAAGACTCAACTAATAGGTATAACAATACCGTCTTCCTCACAAGAAAAATGTCATGAACTCATGACCCTCCAACTTCGAACTGTCGCTCGGAAAACATGGATATATTTATATCAAAACATATCCCGGAACCAACAAAAGATGACTGATTCAGAATAGCGCATCCCTGCAACTATTACCAATCTGAAACCCGTATACTCCATGTATACTCATCCTAAAGATGTTCTGTACTAATATCATAGTACTCCCCAAACCGAGCATTTCCCCGGAGACGTTGACCGCTTTATTTTAAAAGAAAATATTTCAAAGTGTAGTGTGAAGCGATTCTACGCAAGTGCACGATTGTCAAGTTTTAGTATATTTTAATTGAAAGTAAGGGTTGTCGAATCCACAGGGACTAATGTATAAGTACCAAATAAGATTAATAAAATTATATTTAGCCTATGATTAAAGAAGGTGATTAACTAATGCACACTTAAACTAAGGAACGAAAATTAAACAAGAAACAATAAAATGAATGGTTCCGGATATGCAAAGATAATTCGCTCGAGAAATTTATCAAGCTCTTCGTTCAACTATGTTGTCTTTAATGATTCATCTGAATAAGCAAATTCTCAATCAATTGAGTCTAAAGGTGAAAGGTTTTCGCTGTTATTCAATACACTCTCTCGAGCTGTAAAGAAACTAATATCAAACTAGAACAAGTCACTCTCGTGCACCTATTTACTAATTCAATACTGCATAAATCGTCAAAACCTCGTTACTCTAAATCTCTCGATTCAAAGTTCTCACGTATGTGATTTCATCTCTCGATCTCAATCTAAAACATACTTCATGAATTAATAGAGTGTGCTATAACGTTATCTCTCGATCTCGGTTATAACTCTCAGAGTCAATCAAAGTTAGCTAGGCTTTGATCTTAACAAGCAATTAATTCATGAACAATAGGAATCAATACACTCAAACACAATTGAATCAATAAATCAAACACAATGATACTAAATCTCAATAAAATAAACTAGATTTAATTCAAATCAAATACATAAGAGTTTAATTGTCTCTCGACCTCAAAAACATCAAATGGAATTGAAAATCAAAGAAATCAAAGTTTAGAAATACGATAAGCGGCAGATGAATCCGTGCGTTGCACCGTGATTTCTTCTCTTGCTCCTCCTTGCACTCCGGAATCGGTTGGCTCAAGCTCGGACGAAGAACGGAGGAATATGGCTTGCTCCGGGATCTCCTTCGGCGGCTAGGCGGCGGCTAGGGTTGCTCTTTTTGTGGAGGATTTTCGTCTGATATGAGATATGAAAAAGAGAGTCCATGATTTGGAAGAGATTTCCCTTTTTAAACCACCGAAGATCACGTTAATTTTGGAAAATCAGATTTGCAGAAAATTGCGTCTCGATCGATCGAAGGGTTTTTTCGATCGATCGGTGCACTGTTCGCTTCAGCGTTTAAACTCACTGCCTCGCTCGATCGATCGAGATATTTTTCCGATCGATCGACAATTCTCAAAATTTGTTGCTGAAGTCTCTGCCTCGATCGATCGATTGAGACAAAATCTCGATCGATCGGTGCTTTGAATAATTTGATGCTCAACACTTTGCCTGGCTCGATCGATCGAGAATTAATCTCGATCGATCGAGACTTTGAAAAATCCAACTTCTTCATTTGATCTCTTTTTCGCCTCGATTTCGCCCGTTTTCTTCATTTTAGCTCATTTCTTCTACTTCCGACCTATTTTCCTGAAACAAACAAATAAACACCAAAAATCATAATATCATCCAGGAAAAAGTACGAAAAATGGGAAGAAATTACAGCTAAAAACACTTAAAATCTAAGCCTATCAACTCCCCCAAACTTAGCCTTGATCGTCCTCGAGCAAGAAGCTCAAAAAGAAGAGTTAAACTTAATACTATGCATGAATCATCTTTACAACACACGTAAAACTCAGAAATCCTACTTACACATTGATAAGTGTCATTCAAAATGCAACAAGAAGCAATTTCTCCTAAGTTAAACAATACATCGCAACATTGGAACGTGCGTGTGTGCTATTGTCAAACATGAATAATGTACATATCTTTAAGATCAAAATGTGCCATAAAAGCTCAAAGTCAAGAATACTTTGAATTACTCTACAAATTTACTATCCAGTACTTCTCCACTAATGTAATTATTCCCCAGACTTGGATCAAAGGTCTTTAAAAGCTTATAACGTTAGGCCTTTTGGTGTCGGTTCCAAAGAAAATGTAGGATGAATGCAAAGAAGAGAGTATAATACAATCAGTTCAACAATTTTTTTTCGCACACTATTGAGCTTCTCTTCAACTTTTTCTAGCATTGGCCACTTTGGGTCTTATTTTGAATTTTTCTTTTCAAGGCTTTTCTCTACATCTTTTCTTTTTGCTCATTCTTTTGTTCATTTTATTTTTCAAAATGAACTCATTTACATATAACAATTCAGTGCAATGAATGAGGTTCATTATACTCCCTTAGGGATGGATAAAAATTTTCTTTTAGGCTCAAACCAAGGTAGGTATAATGAGTTTGCCAAGAATGTCGAATGGGGGTCTAATCATATGCAATGCATATACCATTCTTTTTCAATAAGGCTCAAGAGGGGACACTGAGAAATGATGTATAAAAGGTAGGCTTGAAAGGCACAAATGGTCTAAAGATCGCCTAAATCATCTCCAAGTCAAGTTCCTAATTATAAATTTCGCCTCAAAGTGCTTTCAAATAAATTGTAGAGTTATCTTAGATGCTCAAGACTAATCATAGTTAACCCAAGTTTTCACTTTAATCAATACACACTTCACTCAATCATGACTCAAAATGTGCTCAAACTATTCCTCAGTTTTGACATATGCTCAGCACAGGATATATACAAACAAGTTAAACATTTTCATGACTCCTATCTAGATGAGGATTAATTTCATCATGTAGTACCATTGCAAATCCAACTCATCATTTCTCAAGAATAACTCATTTTCTAAAAAAAATTTGTTGATAGAGCTCAAGGACGATTCAATTGACAATTAAGCACACAACATGCGGATAAAACAAGTTAAACACGCAAGCCACTCCCCCAAACTTAACTGAAACATTGTCCTCAATGTTTAAAAGAATCAAAAGGGAAAAAGTAAACTCCCCTGATTAAGACGCTTGCATGAGGATTGAGGAAGTTTGGCTTTTGAAAGCTCCACTGCTGTAGGGGTTCATCGCTCCACTTGAGTACCTCGCAAAAGAATGATGCTAAAAAAATCGACAAGAGAGAAAAACAAACTAAATGCAAAATTGAAAATAAAACAAAGCTAAATGCAAAAGGATACGCTTGGGTTGCCTCCCAAGAAGCGCTGATTTCTAGTCGTCGGCTTGACCATCAGAAGCAACCATCAAAGAGCGGTTGCCGCCCATAGTAAGTATCGTATGATACCACTAATGGGTCTTCATTCAGTATGCCCTCAAGATTGGCCAGATGTCTCCAGTGAAAACTCGTCGCTCCAACAACTTTCGTCGTGACATAGTGAGCATGGGAGAATGATTCTTTACTTGACTTCATCTCATATGGGGCGTAGTGCGGTGAAGTTGGTGGCATCGATGGGAAATACGTGTCCACATATGGCATATAACATGTCTCCATCGATGGGTGCATATCAAGGTTCTCGAAACTCTCATCCTCCAACATCACTCTTGGCTTGTTTTCCCATAAGATCTCCTCAGATGACTTTTCCACCGTAGGCTCAATCACTTCCATAGGCTCAACTTCCCTTGATTCTTCCACATGAGTGGGATCACTCCCCCAAACTTGATTGGTTGAGTGATCAACATCATGTAACGAGGCCTGATTTGTAGATCTCGTCTCCTCCTCTTGGCAGCTCATTGAGATGGTTTCCACTAGGATTGCTAATTGCTGCTCTAGATGACATATATAATTGGTCTGGTTCTCTAAACGTTGATCAGTTGATGCCATGAGTCTAAATAACATATTCTCTGATTGAGCCGTTCCTTCTACAAAACTATCCTTCTTCTCGCCGTGATGCTCAAAGGTTTGGTGCGTATCATTAGGGTAGTGAGGCTCTGGTGGGTATTGGTGACTCCAACCTTGCAATGAAGGATCACAATGCCAGTGGTAATTGAAATCCGCCATATCATTGAACATGTGTAATACGCTGTCCTCATCTCTATCAACCAGGGGACTCCCAGTCACCAATGCTCCTCGGAATACCCATCCTCGTGTCTGTGCATCCAAACCTTTGAAGAAATGTTGCAGAAGAGTATAGTTCGAAAAGTTGTGATACCTGAATATGTGCCAGTTCATTGAAACTCTCCCACGCCGAACAAAACGGCTCTGAAAATTGTTGGGCAAATCTTGTGAAGACTTGTTGATGAAGCATCACAAGTACCTTGCAAGAAAAACAAATAACATACTTAAATAAAATAATAAATTTTTTTTCGAAAATAACAAAAAGAAAAAGAAAACAAAAAACGCAATAATAAAATTGGCTAAATTACAATTAACTAATCTCGTATGATATTATACAGATTAGTCCCCGGCAACGGCGCCAAAAACTTGACCGCTTTATTTTTAAACAGAAAATATTTCAAAGTGTAGTGTGAAGCGATTCTACCGCAAGTGCACGGTTGTCAAGGTTTAGTATAGTTTAATTGAAAGTAAGGGTTCTCGAATCCACAGGGACTAATGTATAAGTACCAAATAAGATTAGTAAAATTATATTTAGCCTACGATTAAAGAAGGTGATTAACTAATGCACACTTAAACTAAGGAACGAAAATTAAACAAGAAACAATAAAATGAATGGTTCCGGATATGCAAAGGTAATTCGCTCGAGAAATTTATCAAGCTCTTCGTTCAACTATGTTGTCTTTAATGATTCATCTGAATAAGCAAATTCTCAATCAATTGAGTCTAAAGGTGAAAGGTTTTCGCTGTTATTCAATACACTCTCTCGAGCTGTAAAGAAACTAATATCAAACTAGAACAAGTCACTCTCGTGCACCTATTTACTAATTCAATACTGTATAAATCGTCAAAACCTCGTTACTCTAAATCTCTCGATTCAAAGTTCTCACGTATGTGATTTCATCTCTCGATCTCAATCTTAAACATACTTCATGAATTAATAGAGCGTGCTATAACGTTATCTCTCGATCTCGGTTATAACTCTCAGAGTCAATCAAAGTTAGCTAGGCTTTGATCTTAACAAGCAATTAATGCATGAACAATAGGAATCAATACACTCAAACACAATTGAATCAATAAATCAAACACAATGATACTAAATCTCAATAAAATAAACTAGATTTAATTCAAATCAAATACATAAGAGTTTAATTGTCTCTCGACCTCAAAAACATCAAATGGAATTGAAAATCAAAGAAATCAAAGTTTAGAAATAGGATAAGCGGCGGATGAATCTGTGCGTTGCACCGTGATTTCTTCTCTTGCTCCTCCTTGCACTCCGGAATCGGTTGGCTCAAGCTCGGACGAAGAACGGAGGAATATGGCTTGATCCGGGATCTACTTCGGTGGCTAGGCGGCGGCAAGGGTTGCTCTTTTTGTGGAGGATTTTCGTCTGATATGAGATATGAAAAAGAGAGTCCATGATTTGGAAGAGATTTCCCTTTTTAAACCACCGAAGATCACGTTAATTTTGGAAAATCAGATTTGCAGAAAATCGTGTCTAGATCGATCGAAGGGTTTTTTCGATCGATCGGTGCACTGTTCGCTTCATCGTTTAAACTCACTGCCTCGCTCAATCGATCTAGAAATTTTTCCGATCGATCGACAATTCTCAAAATTTGTTGCTGAAGTCTCTGCCTCGATCGATCGATCGAGACAAAATCTCGATCGATCGGTGCTTTGAATAATTTGATGCTCAACACTCTGCCTGGCTCGATCGATCGAGAATTAATCTCGATCGATCGAGACTTCGAAAAATCCAACTTCTTCATTTGATCTCTTTTTCACCTCGATGTCGCCCGTTTTCTTCATTTTAGCTCATTTCTTCCACTTCCGACCTATTTTCCTGAAACAAACAAATAAACACCAAAAAGCATAATATCATCCAGGAAAAAGTACGAAAAATGGGAAGAAATTACAGCTAAAAACACTTAAAATCTAAGCCTATCAGACGTATCCTCGAATGTCTCAACGGAAGTACGAAGCCATCACATTGTCCAACACTAGTAGGGCTTACCCCGGTTGATTCACAATCAACCCTCAACCAATACCAGCTATCTCCATGACAGCACCATCCAAATCTCTCCAAGATATAAAATCAATATAGTAGTGTCACCCCACTAACTATATCTCACAGCCCATTGTGACTCCCCTTGCGTGCCATATGCAAGAATGCTCAACCAGAGCTAACAACGACTCGTTGACACTCACGCTGGTACTCCCAACCAAATTGAGCTGTCCCAAAACAAGTCCCTTGAAACATTTGACGTATAAACGTCTCCGTGAGGTACTCCCTGCCTCAATCATCATGCCACAAGGAGACTACAAAAGTCTACCAAACCCCTCATCATATCACCATACGATTCACCCAGCTCGAATCCGACGAGCAGTAAAATGGCTATCACAAGCACACTAAAGTACTACAACAATACCTGGCTAACGATTCGTTGGCCCCATAAGCTCATACCAACCTATCAACATGACACACGCCCCATCCCGGTATATCATACCGTACAAACCATTAGAGTTGTGGGTCATCGCCCAACATATCTCTAAAACACCAAATCACAATGGACAACCCAGTGTCCTGGCTCAATTACGATGCAATCCTAACCCATTAGGACTTATTCCACACCCTCAGGGTGGGTGTGATCGTTCCTACATACATCACAACAACATGCGAGTAGTTTCCTCAATGACTACTCTTACCACCAATCACTTGGCCTTAGCCAATCCAGCAAGTATACCTGGAGGGTATCATTACTCGAAAATATTTACATGTAACACGTGATGCGGTACCCTCACCTATACAATGCATCCAATAATCCATCGAGCAATCTGCTCGGCGTAATGGTCTTGTCAACTAGTGACCCAGACACTACCATGTGCTCACTATCGGCACTCAAACCATACAACCAAATACATAAACATGAATGCATTATTCACCAAGACGACGCCACGCATCCACATAAACATCCCAATTAACATCGTCAAACATATGATGATACCCGTCGATATACGACACTCATAATCCCATCGTCAAACACATGACGGTATAAAACAACACATAATATTCACAATAATGATAACAAAAGTAATATGCCATACCTCATCACTATCAAGATATCAGAATACCTGTATCCATCGTCCCCCAGCGGTACACAAGCAGCACCCATCGCTCGTAGGCGGCATAACCCAGTGCTACGCACATAGCGGTATAACCCATCGCTATAGAATCAGCGGCATAAAACATCACTATAGATATCCGGCGGTATGAACCATCGCCATAGATGTAGCGGAATGTACCATCGCTATATGATACCTGGCGGCATGAACCATCACCAATAGATGTAGCGGAAAGACCCGTCGCTATATAATACCTGGCGGCAAGAACCATCGCCAATAGATGTAGCGGAAAGACCCGTCGCTATATAATACCTGGCGGCAAGAACCATCGCCAATAGATGTAGCGGAAAGACCCGTCGCTATATAATACCTGGCGGCAAGAACCATCGCCAGATGTAGCGGAATGAACTATTGCTAAGAATACCCGGCGCCATAAACCATCGCCAATAGAATAGCGGAATGAACCATCCCTAAGAATACCCGGCGGCATAAACCATCGCCAATAGAATAGCGGAATGAACCATCGCTAAGAATACCCGGCGGCACAAACCATCGGCAATAGAATAGCGGAATGAACCATCGCTAAGAATACCCGGCGGCACAAACCATCGCCAATAGAATAGCGGCATGAACCATCGCTAAGAATACCCGACGGCACAAACCATCGCCAATAGAATAGAGGAATGATATCCCTCGCTAGAATATGACAGCGGTCGTGTTCTTCGCTTCATATGAGCGGCAAATATCTTCATCGCTACCTCGCTTTGACATACTAGAGGCAAATAATATCCCTCGCTACAATATGACAGAGGTCGTGTTCTTCGCTTCATATCAGTGGCAAATATCCTCTCATCGCTACGGTATGACAGCGGCACCATTACTCCTTGTTTTAATCATGACAGCGGAAATACCCCTCGCTTTACATGGCAGCGGAAATACCCCTCGCTAAGATATGATAGCGATCGTGTTCTTCGCTTCATATCAGCTGCAAGTATTCACATCGCTACGCCATGCATGCAACCGTAATGCATAACCCGTATTCTGATAAACATCGCCATGAGTGTATTTTAATGCACCTCGCTTCAACTGTGACATGCGGAATTTTACCATCGCTTCAACATTTAGCGGCAAAGCATTAAAATCATCACTCCGATATATATGCAACCGTAATGCATAATCCATGTCTCATAAGACCCTGCAACCACCATGGTTAGCAATAACATATTCCAATTATGAACACATATCATAAATGCACATAAGTAATATAGATGTGCCACATAACACTAACTACCATCATGCATAAGTATGTGCTTCTCATTCCCATTAACATGTTCCTAGGCCCTCAACAGCCCCAAAGAGCTAACCACTGCTCTGATACTACTAATGTAAGAACCCCCGTGCCCTTAACCCGTTATTAGTGTATTAAGCCATACCATTAGTGCATATAATCATACTATCATGGGGAAAACCATATGCAAGTGCAACACCATATGCTATCCAGAAAATTTCTTGCATTCAATCCACATAATATTCAAATTCCCCAACCAAGATTATTCATATAACATGCACCCTCATAATACACTAACATGCTCTTAGTTCATTTAGCAATTTCGTATTTAATTGCATGCAAACCATAAATGAATCGAGAAGAGCCGTAGCCCATTTATACATTCCATATACACGTAAAATGTACTCACATAAGAGCACCCAATGAACACGCGTGTATCTAATGTATAAAAGACTCTACCGGGTACCGTTACTGGCACTTCAATCCTGGAAGCATCTCCCAAGCGCAGCTCAATCTCAACTCTGGATCTATGCACTTATTCAACCAGCTCTGGTACCTCGATCCTGGAAGTACCTCAAATCAACAGCCCGAGCTCAACTCCAAAGCTGATGCTACACCTGTAACACCTGCCCCAACAGAGGCAGCCCCCACACGGGGTGAGCATACCAATACCACCAATCCAATAATCATAATCTTGCAATTCATAATTTACAGAATGTAAATGCCATAATTTAAATGATACTCCCTGGATGGTAACACCCTCATCCGGGATCCCTTGTATTGTCCATGTTCTCAAAACAATCAAACTCGTCAAATTCCCAAAGCCAGTTAATCGCCATGTAGATTAACTAATACAGTTCTATTATGCCAGTTCCATAATCAATATGGTAAAATCATTATATAAAAGACCGTAGATCTCACATATATCTAACCAATGATTCCATGTTCCTATTTCATTGCTCGCTCTACAATAGCGGCATTCTAAACCCTGCGCATGCTCAACGATAGCGGCGTTATAACCGATGGTCGCTCAATGGCGACAGCATCCCAAATCATTGCTCGCTCAATAGCGGCACCATATGGTTCCCAATGTATAATCCATTTGACGCAAATACCATTTACCGTGCATATCGTTATCCATTTATAGCAAGTATCATGCACCATGCATTTCAATACCTATTCGATGCAATTACCACGTGCCACATATTTCAATGTCCATATAATGCAATTATCACACACCATGTGTTCCAATGCCCATTTAATGCAATTATCACATACCATGCATTTTACAGTTGCGACATTATAATAGGCTATGCTCGTACGTCATACGTACCTTAGAATTCCGTAGTCCATGTCAAGCCTGGCTTGAGTTCCATGCCGCGAGAAACATGTGCTAAAACACATAAATATTTCACAATTAAACATAGGTGTAATGCCTCGATTGTTATGGCGTAATTATGACTAATTACGGTATGATGTGGACTCGAGTTCGGGTTGAACCGAGGGTTAATACTCACATACATGACATGAATTTGTTTATATATGGCAAGGAATGAAACATGATGCACAAGATGTAAGAATTAATCAAGTATAGTGGTATATCAAGCAACGTGAACTAGTAGGCATGTGACTATGCATGTGAACTTAATGTGAGTTGGACTTGCATTTGAATTGAATTTCATGCCTTTCATTTAAAGTTGCATTAGCATGTGAATTTGAGTTTGGATTTACATGTTTATGTTAATTGGTATAGTATGATACCAAGTGGCTATATTAAGGGGATTAAGGCACTTAAACTCACAATACACCATTTTACACCTACAAATCTCTACCAAGCTCCTCTTCCTCTCTTTCAAATTCCTTGTGGTTTGAGCTTGGGATTCACTTGTAAATTGAGCTAGGAAGGTGTGGGAAGTGAAAGTGTACTCTCTTGGGAAGGATTTCATGGTTTTACACTTGAATTATGTAATTGGTATTGATTTATGTGAAGGGGAAATATCAATTATTGATGCTTAGAATCATAACTTGTTTCTTTGCCAAGAATTGGATTCTAGGATGTTAGGAATAGGTTTATATGATACTAGGGATTTCATGAATCATGGTTACATGTGAAAATATGGGTAAGAGAAGAAGAACCATGAAGATAAGCTCAAAATCGCCATTGTCTCATTTTTTCTGATCGTGCCGATCGATCGGTAATGTGGCTCGATCGATCGACGATGACAGAAACATTTGAAGGCGGTTTAAGCATGCGACGATCGATCGGTGATTTTGAGGCGATCGATCGGTACATGTGGCGATCGATCGGTGTTTTTGTTCGATCGATCGGTGAAACATGAACAGTTCGACGATCGATCGAGAATTTGGGGCGATCGATCGGTGATGGCAGAATGTTGAAAACTTTTATATTTTTGTAGAATTTGATTTTAATGCCTATGATAACATGATATATTGTTGGCATTGTTGTAGCATCATCTCAGGGGAGAGGGCAAAGAGGCAATTAGCTATCAACGCCTGATTTATCACTTTTGTGTCGCAATACAGGTACGTGTTGACGTACGGAGTATAGATATGATGCGATGATGATGTTATGGTTTTGATATCATATGATTTATGTTATCTTGTGTCATATGATTGGTAGTTCATATGCATGTTCATACATGGATTTCATATGATTGGGATGGATGCCTTGATAGATATGTGTATATGCTTTGGTGAGATCATTGCCTCGATAGATATGCCTGTGGTATATGCTTTGGCTGGGATCGTTGCCACGATAGATATATTACATATGCTTTGGCTTGAGAGATATACACTTGGTGTGGGTATATGCTCTGGCTATTATCACAGATGAGCATGGTACTATGATATGTGCTGCTAATATGAAGATGTGATGTGGTTCCACTGACATATGGAGCTGAATAGGCATATCATATGGGGCTCATGATAATAGGGTAATTGTTGAGACATGTCATGACATAGTGCATTTGTGGATGCATGATACAGAACATTCACGTATTGATGATTTATTTGTGCTTTATCATTGATATTGATATTGTGGTTTGATATTGCACTGAGATATTTGTTATCTATACTCATTGTGTGAATGTTTCTGTAGGAACTCATAAACGTGGGGAGCGTGAGTCCTGATTTCCGCTGCGAGTGGAACCACTGCATAGGGGTTATCTTAGCGTAGGTTGTTACTTGTACATTTGATGTATAGTTGGTTAGGGTTTTGTAAACCTTGTAACAACTAAACTAGTAAGATACTCTTAATTAGTGCATGTTATTACTTAATTCAGACTCACATATGTATGTTTAATTGAATACATAATGGATTAAGTAAAGAGGACCCCACATTAGTTGTATCAGAGCAGTGGTTCGAGAACGGGATGAACAAGGGTAGAGGAAGTGAGTTAGGGAGTTACCTAATCACTTACAGGCATGTGATACTGATGATATAGTGTCTGGGAACATGCTTTGTATTTGTATCTGTTATTGTTAACCCTTGTTTTGCAGGATGATAGTATGATTTGGTCTACATCCTTATGCGTGTGGCATAAGTGAGGTTGTAGGTGTACTGTGATTGGTATACCAGATTTCTGTACTATCATTTGGCTGGGGGAAACATGATATGTTTCGCGGGAGCTATTCCACTGATTCCGTGGTAATGGTATGTAGGTCGATACCGAATCAGAGGAGTAAGTTGTACAATGATTGGAGCGTGAAAAGCAAAGCTTGGTATTCCTGCATGAGATTGTGTATCAGACCTAATGATGGACTGGCCGCTAACACATGAGGTGTGAAGGGATGTGAAGCTACAGGTTTTTGAGTACTGTATCTAGTTCCGGGGCAATTATTGATATTACAATCTGTGGTTGCATTATCAGTTTGACATGTATGGCTTGAATGGGAATTTAATCCTTTGCTCTTGATTTGTGGATAGTATGGCTAACGCAGTGTGATTACATTGGGAGATGATGCAGACATGGGTTACTTGTGGTACTCAGTTTGTACATATACTGCAGGGATAATTGGTGATTTGTGAGATCACCGTGGTGATGATTGTCTTGTTAAGGTATCATCTGTGTATGGTTCTCCGGTGTGTATGTGTGTGTTGAACTCTATGTTTGTTGTCATGGAGTTGGCAAGGAACATGAATTGGGAGAGTTCAATGATAGGAACGCTGAGGCGTATTGATGGAGCGGTACAACCGCGGTATGTTCGACTGTTATCAGTTGATGTCGTTCAAGTCACTCGTGTTTGGTGACTGGTTAATGGACTGTGTGATCCTCTCTGTGTATTAGCTGCTTGTGTTCGTTCTTGTTGGATCATATGGATTTGAGCATGGACGTTTTTCAGATTGAAAGAAAATGAGTACCAGCGTAGATTGCAGTGATGCAATATTGTGACGCTTGCCAATGTGATTTTTGTGATGGCTGTACTGGGACATACATGGTGCTATGTGACCATATATACTATATGGATTGTAGATAGTACAGATGGGAATGGATATCATTGTTTTGATGTGAACTCCGTCTGAGTTCTAAAGTTGTCCGTATGATATGTGATATCTGTAGCAACCATGAGTGTCTTTGGTTGACACGAGATACCTTACGTGCATACAATTGTGTATGGGATGTTGTATATGAACATCTAGTTCTGTGTTTGTGAACTGTAGTTATGAGGTTGAAATTGGTTGGTCTGCTTAGAACAAAGTGTGGGTATCTATGTTGTTGCTGAGAGCATTGGATGCTGGTATGGCTTCTGGATACAGAAACAGACGTCATGATAGACATCTAAATTGGTTCTTTAGTGGAACTGTGTATGACATCTTGTCATTAGTTTGGATTATTGCATGATATCTTGTCATATTTTGGATTATTACATGACAGTAGTAATCTGTACACGGAAGACCAACAGAGATTGGTTGGCAATGTGAATATCCGGTAAGCATTGAGTGTGAACTATTGTATGATAGCATAGCTTGGTGGCTATAATGTATAGTTCACAAGTCTGATGTTGAATGGCCAAGTTATCCAGATTGATAAGGAAGTTTGAGTTTCCGTCGATTGCTTGTACAATACGACTCGTTGTGTTGTGATTGTACTATGCATTTGACATGAAATTCATATAGTCTTGAACGGGGGATGTATGACTGATGGGATCGTGATTTTGATATGCCGATCTCGTTATGCGATTAGTTTGCATTTTGTGCTTGATAGATGTTGGGTTGATATCTATTAATGGACAGTCTGCAAATATGTTTCATGAGGAAACAGTATGGTTGGTAGACTAACCATGTAATGGTGAATAACTGGTTGGTATGTTAAACCATGTGATGGTTGATGAATAACAGATAATTATGAGAAGGTTGAAGAAACTCACTCGTATGAAATAATATGATGGGACTTGAGTTGTCCATGAAATGAATTATCTTTTGAGCTTGTTCGTACACATATGTGTATGGCATTGAAATATGTGTCATATTCTAGTAGTACAATATGAAACTGATGTGACATATATCAGATGGTGAATGGTATTTTTGCTATATGGTTGTACTTGATTTGAGTATTCTGATAAGATATCCTTTGATTGTACACAGAAGGTGTACGAGGAACATAATACGGTTATTGTGACGATCTCATTGGCACTGCTATATGACATGGCAATTCATTTGGATCTGATTGCAGAGTCATAGTGCTAGAATGACCATGAGTGGGATGGTATTTTGATTGTCATTCATGTTAACACGAATGTGTGGATTGTATGATTGCAGTTGCGTTGGAATTTGTTACCTTTCATGTAATGTAGGATTGGCTATTCCTTCATGAACCAGAGGTAATAACGATTTGCTGGGAACAGTCGTGTTAATCAGAATATACATTCTAATAGGCGAGGTAGATAACTGTTGATTACGGTTATGTACTATATGTGATCATGTGCTATATATGAGTGATATATTCAATCATGTGATATAGTCAGGTGATCTCTTCGATTGTATGATCTATCCGGGTGATATGATAATCCGTATGAATAAGTTCTTGAAGCAGAACGGAATGGATTATCAGGTACCTTTGATATGTGGGACTTGGTGGTATACTACATGTAGCAAGTGAATTGCACATGCGTGGAAAGCATGTCGGGTGGAAAACGTGTTGGTTTCCATTGCTACATGATGTATTTGTGTTGATCATTACAGGGAACAGTGACTAGAAAGAAAGGAATCGTTGTACAGCTTGTCATACTCAAGATGGTAGTCTTGGGGGGGAATAGTTGGTACAAAGAATGACATTTCCGGTACAGGGGTCAGATGAGACCATAGTCATTGAGTGAGATGACCATATACTCATCTGGACATATGTCGTGTACATGGCTTTAGTGTACAGTATGCATTGATGACATATGAGTGTAATGTGGATTACTTTTTGTCGTTTGGACAAGTTGGTGTCCAGTGTTTGTTTTGGACTGATATCGTGTTCAGTATTTAATCTAGACTGAGAAGTCTAGCGTGGGAGATTAGTATGTAAACGATAGATGGATATGTTGTAGATATCACATTGTGTAATTACATACTATAATACAACTTTGTGAAACGTTAGAGCAAAGATGGCTCTGTACACATTTGGATATGTAGAATCTGAATGTGATAAGGACCGAGATACTTGGTTTAGAATATCTTGTTGATCTCGATATTCTGTGTAGGTTTATACAAGAGTACAGACGAATGGAAATATTCTAAACTGTTATACAATACGCAACGCGGGTGTGTGTGTTGCTGTGTTTATACAGTGTGGCATGATGTGTATGGAAAAGGTGTAATACCAAGATTTGAACCATATTACGATTTGGTGACTAGTTGTCCAAGGAGGGACGGATGTATTAGACATTAGACGAACAGATGCTCCATAGGGGATCATTTGGATGCATCCAGCAGGAATGTGAATGGGCAGTGACTTGGGTATGGGTATTCATCGTACAATGAGTTGTATGAGCTCAAGTCAATTTGATGGCTACTGTTGTGTATAACAGGATCTGTATATGTGCCAATCTTCAGACATGATTTCTGGAGTATTCACTGAGACTAGTGAAATGTTTGTTTGTTGATGGTTTTACAACAAGACATACATACTATCGATGCCCGGCAGGTGTAGAGTCTTGTGAACATATGGCTACGTGGACAAAAGCGAATGGTAACAAGCTGGTATAAGTGGTATGCGAAAACATGGGTATGCAGTAGAATCCAAAGTGCAATATCTGGTATGTTTTCTTTTGGTTTCTTATACTGCTGGTCTGGTAAGTATCTGCTAGTTGAACATGTTGAGTATGTAGCAGATTTACTTTTGATTATTTATTCTGGCAAATAATGTTGCATTTATAATGCATGTTTGTGCAAAGCTTAATTGCCACTATGTTATGATTCCTTGAAGTATTGCTCATAGGGTTGAAGCTTATGGCTTTATGTATGTGATTCATATGATACATGAGATTCATATGTTGTATATACAATTTCGAGGACGAAATTCAATGAGTGGGGGAGAATTGTAATGCCTCGATTTGTTATGGCGTAATTATGACTAATTACGGTATGATGTAGACTCGAGTTCGGGTTGAACCGAGGGTTAATACTCACATACATGACATGACTTTGTTTATATGTGGCAAGGAATGAAACATGATGCACAAGATGTAAGAATTAATCAAGTATAGTGGTATATCAAGCAACATGAACTAGTAGGCATGTGACTATGCATGTGAACTTAATGTGAGTTGGACTTGAATTTGAATTGAATTTCGTGCCTTTCATTTAAAGTTGCATTAGCGTGTGAATTTGAGTTTGGATTTACATGTTTGTGTTAATTGGTATAGTATGATACCAAGTGGCTATATTAAGGGGATTAAGGCACTTAAACTCACAATACACCATTTTACACCTACAAATCTCTACCAAGCTCCTCTTCCTCTCTTTCAAATTCCTTGTGGTTTGAGCTTGGGATTCACTTGTAAATTGAGCTAGGAAGGTGTGTGAAGTGAAAGTGTACTCTCTTGGTAAGGATTTCATGGTTTTACACTTGAATTATGTAATTGGTATTGATTTATGTGAAGGGGAAATATCAATTATTGATGCTTAGAATCATAACTTGTTTCTTTGCCAAGAATTGGATTCTAGGATGTTAGGAACAGGTTTATATGATACTAGGGATTTCATGAATCATGGTTACATGTGAAAATATGGGTAAGAGAAGAAGAACCATGAAGATAAGCTCAAAATCGCCATTGTCTCATTTTTTTCTGATCGTGCCGATCGATCGGTAATGTGGCTCGATCGATCGACGATGACAGAAACATTTGAAGGAGGTTTAAGCATGCGACGATCGATCGGTGATTTTGAGGCGATCGATCGGTACATGTGGCAATCGATCGGTGTTTTTGTTAGATCGATCGGTGAAACATGAACAGTTCGGCGATCGATCGAGAATTTGGGGCGATCGACGGTGATGGCAGAATGTTGAAAACTTTTATATTTTTGTAGAATTTGATTTTAATGCCTATGATAACATGATATATTGTTGGCATTGTTGTAGCATCATCTCAGGGGACAGGGCAAAGAGGCAATTAGCTATCAACGCCTGATTTATCGCTTTTGTGTCGCAATACAGGTACGTGTTGACGTACGGAGTATAGATATGATGCGATGATGATGTTATGGTTTTGATATCATATGATTTATGTTATCTTGTGTCATATGATTGGTAGTTCATATGCATGTTCATACATGGATTTCATATGATTGGGATGGATGCTTGATAGATATGTGTATATGCTTTGGTGAGATCATTGCCTCGATAGATATGCCTGGTGTGGTATATGCTTTGGCTGGGATCGTTGCCACGATAGATATACTACATATGCTTTGGCTTGAGAGATATACACTTGGTGTGGGTATATGCTCTGGCTATTATCACAGATGAGCATGGTACTATGATATGTGCTGCTAATATGAAGATGTGATGTGGTTCCACTGACATATTGAGCTGAATAGGCATATCATATGGGGCTCGTGATAATAGGGTAATTGTTGAGACAACATAGTGCATTTGTGGATGTATGATACAGAACATTCACGTATTGATGATTTATTTGTGCTTTATCATTGATATTGATATTGTGGTTTGATATTGCACTGAGATATTTGTTATCTATACTTATTGTGTGAATGTTTCTGTAGAACTCATAAACGTGGGGAGCGTGAGTCCTGATTTCCGCTGCGAGTGGAACCACTGCATAGGGGTTATCTTAGCGTAGGTTGTTACTTTACATTTGATGTATAGTTGGTTAGGGTTTTGTAACCCTTGTAACAACTTAACTAGTAAGATACTCTTATTAGTGCATGTTATTACTTAATTCAGACTCACATATGTATGTTTAATTGAATACATAATGGATTAAGTAAAGAGGACCCCACAATAGGCATGCAATTACGTGCCCTAGTACGATCACAACACCAAATTGTACCGTCAATCCATGACGATAACCAAATTATAAAAGTTCCCGGCTAAGCATGCATAATACCCCAAAAATACTGTCAATCCATGACAATTAACCTTTTAAAATAAACCCGGGGCGAAGCATGCAAGACACCCAAAAAGAGCCAAGAAACAACAAAAGGGGCACCAACATACTGGCCCATCCTCGATCGATCGAAATTTCATCTCGATCGATCGAGAACCACCCTCCGATCGATAGGTCAAAATACCGATCGATCGGTCCACTGTTCCAAAGCCACTAAAAACATTCTGCCATGCTCGAT
>CAJQUN010002804.1:0-22220 GCA_907163345.1 Haberlea rhodopensis | reverse complement strand
AGATAGAGCAGTCCATTTAAATGATTACACAATATTTTTATGTCATTTTCTTGATTTAAGTAGTAATGGTGTTTACAACTCTCCTATTTGTAAAGACCTGAATTTTTGTTATGGGATAACTAAATCCTTGTTAAAAGAGTTTGCAATTCTCTAAACTCTAGCAAAGAGTTTCAATTCATCAAGGAGTCCATAAGCAATACAACTCCTCATAATTTCCTCTTCAAAGTTTCGATAGCCTTGGCAAGAAGTTTATAAGTTTAAGCTACTAAGTTGCAACTTGTTCCACCTCTCCAACTTAATCCATAATTAAATCGGAATCCGAGATGCATCCAAGCAAATCTGCTTGAGGATCGTTCATGATATTTTTGTACAGATTGTTAGCCAACAATTTCGAGATTTTGCACCTCTCAAACTCCACTATCCATTCAAGCACCTCCTCAATCTTTCTACACGTTTATCTGTTATAAAAAAATCGAAGAGTCCTAGCTATCAACTTCTTCGAATTTTAAGCTCTTTTAGCAGCAACATAGATCGAATCAGAATCAGATTTCCCACCTCAGAATCTGCACAAATCTCCTCCTATATTTTCGATTAAGTGTCCTACTCAAACACCTCAACTTGGCTCCACTTTTGCCTATAAATAGAGCCACCTTTGGTAGTATAATTACATCACAAGCCATCTCCTTCTCAGCCTTTAAAGTCGAGATTAAACCCTCTCCTTAACCGAAGAGCTGCTGCCTTGTTTTTCCCCAGAAAGTTGCAGCAACAATTCGAAACCTTTCCAGCTTAATCTCTTCTAAATTTCCAGCAACAAGTTTCGAAGAACTCAGTCCACAAGCCTTCGAAAAAAATTCCAGAATCTGTCCAAATTTTTCAGCAAATTTTCGAGAACTAACCAAGTGTTCTTAGCCAAGTTTCAGCAACCATCATCGAGGGAAACGCCAAAGTTGGCTGTTAATTCTGTCCAAAATTTCCTTCTTTTACCAGCGAGTTTTGTGAGATAAAAACCGAGAGAATCTTGGCCTTAAATCAGCACCTGAACCATCGATTGTTCCAGCACTTGTTCGAATCAAATCCTATCAGAATCCGGTTCGAGAAAGGCTAAGAATTTAGTCCTTGTTGTTCGGATAGTTATCGAAAGCCAAGGAAGGAAAGAATCCAGTTGTTTATACCTCGATTGATCAAGCACGATACCAAGCACTGTAAGTGGGCTTTTGTTAAGTATTCGTTTCGTTTTCAAAATTACTATGTATGTTTTTAAATTCCCAATCGATATGTATTATGTTGAAATTATGAAAGTATTTTGTAAGCACGTTAAACTCGAAATCTAATTGGATTTGGATCCCCATGACCCTGATGCGGTGGGGTGTAACCACTAAAAGAACCTTATACGGTGGTAATCCGTTGTTTCTGGATTATCCAGACCCTTTATTCGTGGGTTAGCCGATGTTATGACCTCATCTCTAGGAGGGTTAAGTCTAGAGACTGATATCAGTACCAAGAAGAGAGTAGAATGCTTTACTGTGCTTAAGTATATGAAAATTATGAAACGATATATTATGTCATGGCTCGTAAGGGCAAATCAAGTATGTTAAGATACATTCATATCGGTTTATGCAAGTTTTATGATCCAAGTTTATGAAAATTATGTATATGTATGATATCGATTGTCCCCCACTTGCTGAGTATTTTCCAAAGCACTCAACCCCTTACTCTACATCCCCAGATAAAGCCGAAGAAGAATTAGAGCAAGAAGAAGAGCACCAATTTTGGGGTTGGTGAAATCAAGTCCGCTGCGTAGATCTAGATCTTTTATGTTTTCAAGTTTTCCAGTTTTAAGACAATTTTATTTATTCAGTTGTTAAGTTTTAATTCCGCATTTCGTTATTCATTGTAAAGACGAAGGGTTTTTTTATTTTTATGGAAAAAGACTGGCTTTTCAGTAGTTATGATATTATGATGCTTATTGATTTCAAGTTGTTTATGGAAATCAATGCCAGGTGTTAGTGACCCGATCTCGGGGCGTGACATTTTAGTGGTATCAGAGCTAGCCAGGTTCCATAATCCCGCTGGGAAAAGTATTCTAGTTAAGGAAATAACTAGAAGAAAATTCCGGTTGAAATAGACCAACTGGAGAAATAAATACAGTTGGGTGAAAATTGTCGTTTCATGACAATTACGATAATCAGAAGTCCAATCTGATTAATCACATGAATGCGAAAATTTTCAAATTTCCAGTTTCTGTTTTTAAAATTTTATTTTCAAAAAAATCGATTTTTTTAGAATTATTTTCGGATTTTTCTCGATTTCGTACAGTAAACCCTAGCCGATTTACCGTCGCCGTCGCCTGCCGCCACGATAGCCGTCGACGAGTATACCATTGGAACCGCCTCTTCCAGTCGACCCTACTGTCCAAGTTTCATGTCGATCGGATTTGATTCGGCCGATCAATTTCTCGTTCGAAGCCAAGAACCCTAATTCCCAAAATTATCTCGTTTCCCGATTTCGGATCGTACCTTGATCGTTTTTGAAATTAAAAATTTTCATGAGATCTTCCAAGCAATTCGATCGATAGCCCTCTGTCAATTTCAGATTTCAAGCTTCGAATAGGGATTAATTCGAAACCCCTATTATTCGAATTAAGAACCCTAATTTTCGAATTTAAAAAAAAAAAATATATTTCCAGATTGCAAAAATCGAAGATTTATGCTCTTATTTTTATCCTTGTTTTAAAATAATTTTGTCAAGTATTTCATTTGACTAAATTAGTTCCGTAATTGGGTTTAGGTGATGACAACCCGAGCTCAGACAGTCCAGATCCTTAGCCTGGAGCAAGAAATCGAAAAGCTCAAGGAAGCTTCGGAATTACTTGAGGTAGTAGACCACCTGCAGGGCGATGTTCATAGACTCGGCTACTATCACATCAACCGACGAGCAGAGTAAGGAAGCTAGCAAAGAAGTTGCTCGACTAGATGAACTCCATCGGACTGCTGCCGAGAAATGGCGGAGCGAGTTCTCTCACTACAAGCTTCAAACCATCGCTTGGCAATAAGAAGCAATGGATACTGGAATATCATCACTCACCTCCAGAACGTCAATAGTGATCTACGGGAAGCCAATGATCACATGCGAGACCTCCTGGACGTGGTAGACTCGGATGAAGACCCAGATGAAGAACCAATGGAGGAAGATATCGTAGAGGAGTTAGGAAGTGGAGACGTTATAGATCCGTAGTTTTCTAGAAAGCCTTGCTTAGGAGTTTTGTTTTTAAGAATTATTTTGATGTTCAGCATTTCCTTTCCGTTTTGTTTTGATAAACATTTTCAATGATTAATAAAATCGTCATTTCTGTTTATCATGTCTTCTTTATCTTTCCGCTATCGTTATATCTCTGCGCAAAGATTTTAGATCTTTATGTATTGTAGGAAATGGCCGGACGTCCTACTCACAGCAATCGTAATCCCAACTATGCTGTTCCTCCCAACTCTAATGAGGAGAGAACTAATGGAAATCAGAATCCTCCACCTGCACCGCCACAACCCCCGAGGGTAGGACTGAGTCGTGAGGACTTGGCAGCAATAGCCACCATTGTGGCCACAACACTTCAAGGTTTGAATAACCCTACTGCTAATCAGCCACAGCCGCAGCCAGCGCCACACCCGCAGGGAGTAAAATATCATTACGAATCACTGCGAAAGAACCGAGTTCCAACTTTCGATGGCAACTCAGACCCAGAAATGGCACAAAACTGGCTCAAACAAGTGGAAAACCACCACAGATTACTTGAAGTGCCTGAAAACATTAAAGTGGAAGTTACCACGTCTTTTCTCATTAATCAAGCTGGAAAGTGGTGGGAAAATGTGTCGCCATTAATGCAAGAAACGGGACCAGTTACATGGCAAAGGTTCCGGAGCACATTTCTGAAGCAGTACTTTCCAACTGCGGTCCAGAACCAGAAGCTGCGAGAGTTTGAAAACCTGACACGGACTACAGATATGACAGTGGTGGATTATACCGCAAGGTTTAACTCGCTGGGAACATATGCACCGAGTGTCATGGCAGACGAGTCCCTTAAGCTACATCGCTTCAGGATTGGACTGAACAGTCGAATCTAATCCGCCCTGGCAATTTTCGAGACAACCAATTTCGGAGATTTAATGGGAGCCGCCATCAGGGCTGAAGCAGATATCAAGCGTCGCGAGGAAGAGTTTAAGCGCAAGCGACCCTCCACCAGTCAGCATACCTCTAGCAGTCAAAACTTCAAGAGGCCTAGTCCGTCCAGCAACCAGCAAAGGGGACCCACAGTAGGCCCAACTCAACAGAGGTACCCTAAGTGTTCGAATTGTGGATTCAACCATCTAGGAGAATGTCTCAGATGAAAAGGTGCATGTTTCCGATGTGGAAGACAGGCCATCGAATTGCTGAGTGTCCCGAACCTGATATGAGGGGGACGATTGTAGGGAATAACGGCCCTCCTAGTAAACCAAAGGAGACTAAGCCGAACGCCAGAGTGTTTGCTATACGCGAGAAGAGAGAGAGGCCGATGACGCAAACAACGTTGTGGCAGGTACCATTTATTTAAACGAATTGCCTGCGTATACATTGTTTGATTGTGGTGCCACACATTCGTTTATGTCCAAAAGGTTTGCTAAGAAACTAGCCCTTAAACCAGAACTGCTTAGTGAACCATATAACGTAGCAACACCAGCCAATAAGACCCTTATAGCACATAGCATACACCGAGATTGTACTCTTAGTATTAATGAAATCAAGTTTAATGCTGAGCTAATTCAACTCAACATGGTGGATTTTGATGTTATATTGGGAATGGATTGGTTATCCAAACATCATGGAGTAGTAGACTGCCCGTAACAAGAATGTTAAACTACGGACTCCAGACGAGAAGGAGATCGTATACCACGGCAAAACTAAGGAACGAAAATTCCTTCTGTCAGCAGCCCAAACCTGGAAAGCCATAAAGAACGGTGAAGAAGTTTACCTAGCTACAATAAGCGAAGTAAGAGAGGAGATGGACCCAGGATATAAGACATAGCCGTTGTACAAGAATTTCCGGATGTCTTTCCTGAAGAGCTGCCCGGTTCTGTTCCAAACCGAGAATTGGAATTTGAAATCAACTTGGTACCAGGTGCTGCACCAGTCTCAAAGGCACCATACCGAATGGCTCCAGCCGAATTGAAAGAACTCAAGGAACAACTTCAGGATCTATTAGACAAGAAACAAATCAGACCAAGTGTATCCCCATGGGGAGCTCCAGTGTTGTTTGTAAAGAAGAAAGACGGGAGCATGAGATTGTGCATCGACTACAGAGAACTGAATAAGATCACAATCAAGAACAAGTACCCTCTTCCAAGGATAGACGACCTGTTCGATCAACTCAAAGGAGCTAAAGTCTTTTCTAAGCTCGATCTAAGGTCAGGCTATCACCAACTAAAGATAAAAGCTGATGACATACCGAAAACAGCATTCAGAACGAGGTATGGGCATTACGAATTCACGGTGATGCCATTTGGCGTAACAAATGCTCCAGCAGTATTCATGGATTTGATGAATCGAGTATTCAAGCCATTCTTGGATGACTTTGTTGTGGTGTTCATCGACGACATCCTCATTTATTCGTCGAGCAATGAGGACCATGAACAACATCTTCGCCTCACTCTACAGACATTGAGAGAGAAGGAACTCTATGCCAAATTTAATAAATGTGAATTTTGGCTAGAAAGCGTATCTTTCTTAGGACACATCATATCAAAAGAAGGCGTGTCAGTGGACCCTAAAAAGGTAGAGGCGGTTTGGATTGGCATAGGCCAACGACAGTGACCGAAATCCGAAGCTTCTTGGGACTAGTTGGCTACTACCGGAAGTTTGTCGAAGGATTTTCGTCAATAGCAGTACCTCTTACAAAGCTCACACAAAAGAACGCAAAGTTCATATGGAGTGAAGAATGTGAGAAGAGCTTTGAGACTTTAAAGGAAAAGCTCTCAACTGCACCTGTACTGGTATTACCAACTGAAGACATGAGTTTCACTATTTATAGTGATGCATCTAAAGAAGGACTAGGATGTGTACTCATGCAGGAAGGAAGAGTGATTGCTTATGCTTCAAGATAGCTCAAGCCCCATGAGCAAAACTACCCTACGCATGACCTCGAATTAGCCGCAGTAGTGTTCGCCTTAAAATTTGGAGACACTATCTGTATGGCGCCAAGTGCGAAGTGTTCACGGACCATCAAAGCCTCAAGTACTTGTTCACTCAAAAGGAACTCAACATGAGGTAGAGACGATGGATCGAACTTCTAAAAGACTACGATCTCACTATTAGCTACCACCCCCGGCAAGGCAAACAAAGTAGCAGATGCTTTGAGCCGGAAAGGCAAAGGAAAAATAATCTTAGCTACGGTCTCAGCTCAACCTTGTCTTCGAGAGACCATCAAGCTAAGCCAAGATCAAGATCCGAGCCTAACCAAGCTAAAAGAACAATTCAGGGAGAAGAAAATTACTGACTTTGAGATCGATAACAATGGAATTCTGTGGATGAAAGGACGATTGTGCGTGCCAGATGTGAACAACATAAGACAAGAAGTAATGTCTGAAGCGCACAAGTCAAAGTTTTCAGTCCACCCTGGGAGTACAAAGATGTACAAGGATCTGAAGAAAGTTTTTGGTGGAACGCAATGAAAAAGGACGTAGCTGAATTCGTCGCCCGATGCTTGGTATGTCAACAAGTTAAAGCTGAGCATCAAAGACCCGGAGGACTTCTTCAACCTCTGGAAATCCCTGAATGAAATGGGATCACATCTCCATGGATTTTGTCGTGGGACTACCAAAGTCAAAGCAGAGCCATGCCGGAATATGGGTAATTGTTGACAGACTAACCAAGTCAGCACACTTCCTACCAGTCCGCATGAACTACAACTTGGATAAGTTGGCAATACTATATATGGACAATATAGTGAGATTGCATGGTGTCCCAGTGAGCATACTATCGGACCGAGATCCCAGATTCGTGTCGCGTTTCTGGAAAAGCTTTCAGCAAGCTATGGGAAGTAAGGTAACTCTTAGCACGGCTTATCACCCACAAACTAATGGCCAGACGGAGAGGACTATCCAAACCTCGAAGACATGCTAAGAGCTTGCGTATTAGACTTCACAGCAAATTGGAGCGAGCTCTTACCGTTAGTCGAGTTTGCTTACAATAACAGCTACCATAGTAGTATCGGAATGGCGCCATACGAAGCACTCTATGGGCGCAAATGCCGATCACCATTGTATTGGGATGAAGTGGGAGAAAGAGCTATCACAGGACCGGAGTTAGTACAAGCTACTACCGACAAGATAGCTATTATCAGAGATAGACTTAAGACAGCCCAGGACCGACAGAAAAGTTGGGCTGACTTGAAAAGGAGACCCGTGGATATAGAGATTGGTGAGAAAGTCTATGTAAAGATTTCACCAATGAAAGGGGTAATCAGATTTGACAAAAGGGGAAAGTTGAATCCAAGATACGTGGGACCATTTGAAGTTTTAGAAAGGGTGTGAACGCTAGCATACAAAGTAGCACTACCACCAAGTCTGTCAAGAATTCACAATGTCTTCCATGTATCACAACTAAGAAGTACATTGCCGACCCAAGTCATGTACTTGAAGCAGAACCCCTAGTAACTCAAGGGAACTTAGACGAGACATTGAATTATGAAGAAATCCCAATCCGTATCCTGGATACCAAGGATCAAGTCCTGAGAAGAAGGACCATTCCTTACGTCAAGGTCCAATGGTCAAACCATACGGAAAGAGAAGCTACTTGGGAAATGGAAGAATCAATGCGGGAGAAATATCCCTATCTTTTTCTAAATCAAGTTGACTCGAGTTTCGAAGACGAAACTTCCAATAAGGAGGGAGGGATGTAAAGACTTGAATTTTTGTTATGGGATAACTAAATCCTTGTTAAAAGAGTTTGCAATTCTTAAACTCTAGCAAATAGTTCAATTCATCAAGGAGTCCATAAGCAATACAACTCCTCATAATTCCTCTTCAAATTTTCGATAGCCTTGGCAAGAAGTTTATAAGTTTAAGCTACTAAGTTGCAACTTGTTCCACCTCTCCAACTTAATCCATAATTAAATCGGAATCCGAGATGCATCCAAGCAAATCTGCTTGAGGATCGTTCATGATATTTTTGTACAGATTGTTAGCCAACAATTTCGAGATTTTGCACCTCTCAAACTCCACTATCCATTCAAGCACCTCCTCAATCTTTCTACACGTTTATCTGTTATAAAAAATCGAAGAGTCCTAGCTATCAACTTCTTCGAATTTTAACCTCTTTTAGCAGCAACATAGATCGAATCACAATCAGATTTCTCACCTCAGAATCTGCACAAATCTCCTTATATTTTCGATTAAGTGTCCTACTCAAACACCTCAACTTGGCTCCACTTTTGCCTATAAATAGAGCCACCTTTGGTAGTATAATTACATCACAAGCCATCTCCTTCTCAGCCTTTAAAGTCGAGATTAAACCCTCTCCTTAACCGAAGAGCTGCTGCCTTGTTTTTCCCCAGAAGTTGCAGCAACAATTCGAAACCTTTCCAGCTTAATCTCTTCTAAATTTCCAGCAACAAGTTTCGAAGAACTCAGTCCACAAGCCTTCGAAAATAATTCCAGAATCTGTCCAAATTTTCAGCAAATTTCGAGAACTAAACCAAGTGTTCTTAGCCAAGTTTCAGCAACCATCATCGAGGGAAAACGCCAAAGTTGGCTGTTAATTCTGTCCAAAATTTCCTTCTTTTACCAGCGAGTTTTGTGAGATAAAAACCGAGAGAATCTTGGCCTTAAATCAGCACCTGAACCATCGATTGTTCCAGCACTTGTTCGAATCAAATCCTATCAGAATCCGGTTCGAGAAAGGCTAAGAATTTAGTCATTGTTGTTCGGATAGTTATCGAAAGCCAAGGAAGGAAAGAATCCAATTGTTTTATACCTCGATTGATCAAGCACGATACCAAGCACTGTAAGTGGGCTTTTGTTAAGTATTCGTTTCGTTTTCAAAATTACTATGTATGTTTTTAAATTCCCAATCGATATGTATTATGTTGAAATTATGAAAGTATATTTTGTAAGTACGTTAAACTCGAAATCTAATTGGATTTGGATCCCCATGACCCTGATGCGGTGGGGTGTAACCGCTAAAAAGAACCTTATACGGTGGTAATCCGTTGTTTCTGGATTATCCAGACCCTTTATTCGTGGGTTAGCCGATGTTATGACCTCATCTCTAGGAGGGTTAAGTCTAGAGACTGATATCAGTACCAAGAAGATTGTAGAATGCTTTACTGTGCTTAAGTATATGAAAATTATGAAACGATATGTTATGTCATGGCTCGTAATGGCAAATCAAGTATGTTAAGATACATTCATATCGGTTTATGCAAGTTTTATGATCCAAGTTTATGAAAATTATGTATATGTATGATATCGATTGTCCCCCACTTGCTGAGTGTTTTCCAAAGCACTCAACCCCTTACTCTACATCCCCAGATAAAGTCGAAGAAGAATTAGAGCAAGAAGAAGAGCACCAATTTTGGGGTTGGTGAAATCAAGTCCGCTGCGTAGATCTAGATCTTTATGTTTTCCAGTTTTAAGACAATTTTATTTATTCAGTTGTTAAGTTTTAATTCCGCATTTCGTTATTCATTGTAAAGACGATGGGTTTTTTTTTTTTATGGAAAAAGACTGGCTTTTCAGTAGTTATGATATTATGAGGCTTATTGATTTCAAGTTGTTTATGGAAATCAATGCCGGTGTTAGTGACCCCGGTCTCGGGGCGTGACACTATTTGTTATGGATTTAATGAAGTTTAAACTTTTTTATTTTGATTTTATGTCTTTAATGTTGAATATGTTTGAAACTTGATTATAAATATTATTGACGTATATGTATATTTAAAAATAAAAAAAATCACCATATCCAAACTTATCGTATCATAGAAATAGTTTTACGCTTTTTTTACCTATAAATATATCGTGGAACTTTTAATTTTAATTTTTAGAAACTTATAGGAATCATAAAATAGTTATAAAGTAAGTGACAATGATTTGAATTTTTATGATTTTAGAATAGATTTAAGCTCCATTTGGATGAAAAGATTCGATGAATTTGAATTTCAAATCGTTAATATAAATCTATTCAAATTATTCGACTAATTTTGGAATACACTATTAAGGAAACATATCAACAGGAAATCTGTAAATCACGATGATATGCTTCCTTGTAATCCTAATAGCAAATATTCTTTGTGATTCTTTGTGTAATTAGCAAGATCTGTTGTACTCCTATATAGGGTTGTTTAAGCCAAAAAATCAAAACAAGAAATTTACAATTCTATATGGTATCAGCCAGCAGTCTCTCACAAGATTCTTAATTTGATCCTCTCTTGTCCGCTAACACATCCCCATAAGACTCGCTGCCACCAATTTTCCCTCCTGGCGTGCGCATCTCACTACCCTCTTGAATGGTTATAACCTCTCTGCCCATCTGGATTCTTCAATCGTGAATCCCTCCCCCAGTTCTCAAGAATTCGCACCTTGGTTTTAGCAAGATCAGTTGCTTCTTGCGGCCATCTTCGGGTCTCTCTCTCTGAAAATACTTCCACTGTTTCCTACTCCAGCACGGCGAAGGCCACTTGGTCAACACTCACCCGCCTTTTGCGAGCCGTTCTCATGCTCGTGTTATGCAAATCAAGGACGATCTCTCACGTTCAAGCCTCGGTGCACAATCTGTGAGTGAATTCCTTCAATTAATTAAGTGTAAAACTGATGAATTAGCCATTATCGATAGCCCTCTATCAGATGATGATATCACGTTATTTATTCTAAATGGTCTTGGCTCTTCATACCCTGAAATTGCAGCCCCGATTCGTGCCCGTGAGACATCGTTACGATTCGAGAAATTACATGACTTACTGGTGGCTCATGAACTCTATCTCAAGAAGCTTTGAATATCACAATTCTACTCTTGTAGTTGCTGCAGATCACGCCTCTCAACAGCCCAGTCAGCACTCTTCCGGTCGCCACCCACGCCAGCACAATCCAGTCGCGGACCTCACTCACAAAACCATCACCGCGGTGGTTCTGGCCGCGGACCTCTAGCGGCGGGTCCAGCAACGGCTATGGC
Organism: Haberlea rhodopensis; assembly: GCA_907163345.1. Taxonomy (NCBI): domain Eukaryota; kingdom Viridiplantae; phylum Streptophyta; class Magnoliopsida; order Lamiales; family Gesneriaceae; genus Haberlea; species Haberlea rhodopensis. The sequence goes on along the minus strand of CAJQUN010002804.1, from coordinate 11,031 downwards.
ACTCAGCAACGCCACAAATCATTTGTCAACTCTGTGGCTACCCCGGGCATATTGTCCCCTATTGTCGTAAATTATCTCCATCGGCCAATGTCGCTCAATCACCGTCTGCATCTGCCCCATAGCAAATCTGGCTCATGGATTTCGGGGCCTCGCCTAACCTAACAAGTGATCTTCAAAACCTCACCATCCACTCCGAGTATGATGGAACTAAGGAAGTTCAGCTCGCTGATGGCATCGGCCTGCCCATATCTCATACTGGTATCTCCGTTCTTAAATTTTCGAGCCGCACCTTTACTCTATCTAATGTTCTTTCTATCTAATGTTCTTTGTGTTCCATCAGCAAAGAAAAATTTATTATCGGTACAGCAATATACTACTGCTAATGATGTATTTGATGAATTTCATTCGTCTCATTTTATTGTGAAGGATCAAACTACGGGGGCGCCCCTGGCACGCGGTTCATGCCATAATGGAGTCTACCACCTTCGCCAACCATTGTTCCATCTCAAGCATACGATGCACTTTGTCTTGCTTGGTGTTCGGGCTTATCCCCCATCCTTCATTTAAAACTAGCTCTTATGTTATTTCTAATTTTAAGTTGCCTATCTCTCATAAAACATGCGTTACAGATCATTTTTGTGATTCATGTAATGTGAGCAATGCTCACCATTTACCTTTTATTGAGACATCTTTAACTGCTTTACACCCGCTTCATTATGTGTATCCTGATGTGTGGGGGCCCACCTTTGTGCCTTCGAATGACGGATGTCGTTTTTACTTATTATTAATTGATCACTATAGTAAATATTGTTGGTTTTTTCCCATGGCTGCGAAGTCTCAAGTCTCCTCGATTTTTCATCAGTTTAAGCTTTTAGCTGAGAAACAATTTGGGTGTTCTATCAAAACTTCTATAATGACAATGGTGGTAAGTTTGTTGCCCTAAAATCCTACTTTCTCACTCATGATATCAGTTGGCTTACCACAGCCCCACATATCTCCAACAAAATGGTACCTCTGAACGACATCATAGTCATATTCTGGAGACAAGGCACGCCTTACTCCATCATGCTCATCTACCACTTACATTCTGGTCATATGCTTTACAAACGACAGTTTATTTAATTAATCGGCTTCCACAATTGTTCTTCGCCATCGCAGTCCACATGCCAAATTATCTGAAGCTTCGTACATTTGGCTGCTTATGTTATCCATGGTTTAAACCATATGCTCACGGTAAATTGGATTATCGGCCCTGCATATTTGTTGGTTACTCCACCTCTCAAAGTGCCAATCGGTGTCTTGATCTGGCCTCTCAACGCGTGTTTATTTCATGCCATGTTCGGTTACAGAGTTCATATTTCCATTCAAAAATGACAAGCCCCTGGTTCCATCCCGTGCGAGCAGTTCTCTCAGCCACCTCCCATATCCGTTCATGTGCCCCCCACGACTATTTCTACACAATCAACCCATTGGCCATGCTCACACCCAACAATCTGTCATCCCTCTCCCGAACCTCCAATAAGTCCTGCCCCACCAATCCTCTTCTCCGTACCTATACCTGAGCCTCCTCCTATTCCTACTCGCTCCCATCATAGGCGAACTCTCAGCCAAAACAATATCTTCAAGCACAAAACCATAAATATAGCCACTAAACATCCTCTTCCAGATGACGCTAAGCCTACCTCTGTCTCACAAGCCCTGTCTCAACCCGTTGGGGTGATGGCATAGGTGAGGAGTTCACTGCCTTAACGCGTCATGAAACATGGGATCTTGTGACACCTCCACATGGATCTAATACTATTGGATGCAAATGTGAGTTTCCTGTCAAACGTAAAGCCGACGGTACAGTTGATAAATTTAAAGCTCATCTTGTGGCAAAGGGCTTTCATCAGCGTCCTGACATTGACTATACGAAGACTTTCAGCCCTGTTGTTAAACTAGTCACTATTCGAGCTGGACATCAGTAATGCCTTTCTACATGGCTCTCTCTCTGAACCTGTCTATATGGTTCAACCGCCATGGTTTGTTTATGTCAACCTCCATTCTCATGTCTGTCATCTCAAGAATCCTCGTATGGGCTTCGTCAAGCACCACATGCTTGGTATCAGGCCTTAAATTCAGCACTAATTTCCTATGGGTTTACTCAGTTTCTATCTGACACATCCTTGTTTACTTTTCATCGGGATCATATCAATCTACTAATTCTCATCTATGTGGATAATCTTATCGTCACCGGCTCCAGTACAACTCATCTCAAGGCTGTCGTCACTCACCTACAATCCCGTTTTGCAGTCAAAGATCTAGGCTCTCTCTCGTACTTTCTTGGGGTAGAAGTGGCTCGCTGCAAGGAAGGCCTCTTCCTATCCCATCACAAATATACTCTAGATCTACTGCGTCACCATCACATCGATGGTGCCAAGCCTTAAGCACTCCCATGGCCTCCAAACCACCTCTTTCCACCTCCGGCACTGTAACTCTGACCGAATACCGGAGTGCTATTGGTGGCTTACAATATCTCACCCTGACTCATCCGGACATTGCCTTCAGCCCTGTTAGCTCAAGCTATGTCCGCTCCGATAAATCATGACTAGGTGCGGTGAAGCGCCTGTTTCGATACTTAAAGGGAACTCTTCACCACGACTTACTCCTCCGCCGATAGTCTTCCCTTTCCCTGACTGCATACTCTGACCCGGATTATGGTGGTGATCCCCGTGACAGTAAGTCCACATGTGAGGGCCCGATTCTAATGTGGTGTTTAATTAACACATAATGATTAATTGTGTGAACAACGGAAGATTTATTTCAATGTCTTGACCCTAAAAATTTTCGCTTTTAAGTGATACATATATAATGATACAGAAAATGTGTAATTCCAGTTTCCAATTCAACATGTTGCTAATCACATAAGCATCGAATATATAATCAACCAGTAATAGAATACTGAAAATACAGATACTCGGGGCATACCCCCGGTAATTTAAAATGTAATTAAAAGTACTCTAACAATTACTGGGACTCAGACTCAACACCATTCGGAGCCGTTATTGGAGTTGGTACCAGCACCCTTCGTCCACCGGAAAGAACATTATCATTTTTACCAAGCATCAGTCACTAATCTTGGTTTTTTTGGATTATGGTTTCTTCTTTGTTGGGGGTGAACTTTTATAATCATCAGCACCACCATCACCATCAACATCTGTATCATTCCTTTCGATTTTGAATTCCCTTTTGCAGGCTGTGGTGGTGCTGCCTCCCCATTTTTCTTCATTGGAGGTGAACTTTTATCATTCTTCGTCTTCGCAAGAATTGCCCTCACATTTCTTAGTTTCTTTGATTTTTGATTCATCTTTTATAGACGGTGATGATTCATCGCTCTTATTTGATGAATCTTGATCGTCGTAGTCTTCGCAAGAATCACTAAACTCATATTTTTCTTCCTCTTTCAATTCTTGTTTCCCTTCCGCTTTTGCAGGAAGTGAATTTGTTTTCCAATCATCATCATCGTCAGTAACTGCTTTGTTTTCCTCTAGTGTTCTTCTCGGAATCTGGCGCGTTGCATCAAAAAAATGTAACAAGAAATAAACAGTGAAGAAACTTCATACTTATCAGAGTACTGGTAATTCTAACATATGATAGATTGGGTTTTGGACTGGTAATATAAACTTTGATGCTCCATAAACATCTCAATTTTTTATTCATTACTTTTCCCATTATTATCAACTACAGTTACCATATTTTTTCTCAAGGTTATATCTAAAACAGTGAGAAAAACTCTCTGCGACAAAAATTGTGTTTGACGACTAACTGGCGGGGGCGAATGTACACTCAATGTTGGGGGCAATTTTTTTTTCACCTTAAAAAAATTTAAAAAATTGCAACATTTGGACCCTTTTAGAATTTTTTTGACTCCATTTTTATGTTATTATTTTTATTCCCTATACAATATTTCTAAATTCGTCTTGCGCTAACGCAACACCCAAAATGAACATACCGCAGTATATGTAGAATTTCATCTATAATATATAACGGTAATCGCATCCAGAAATTTTTACATCCCTTTATACTTCAGGTACATTTCATAAAACCAAACAGTACCAAATTTATATTAGATTATATATTTTTGCGTTACACACCAAACCAAAAGTAGGCCAAGTAGCCCATAAAACAGTAGATATTAGGACAACATAGTCATAGGGTTACACCCAATTCAAAGTTCAAAGTACAATAGCAAATTCTTCTTCATATATGTAAGTGTTTATGCAGCAGACGGCGCAGGAATGTATGAAACAGCAGGCTCAGGCATGGAAGCCAAGATAGATGCCTTAGAGAAATCTTCGCCCTTGTAGTCGAGGGACTCATCGTCGTAAACATCCCACCATTTCTCGACAAGCATCTTTATGTCGGCTCTGTCCATGTTCTCTTCTACACCAGTGTACCTCCAAGGTTTTGATCCCTATTATTTTATTATTATATAATTGTGAGTGAAATAGAAATCGAAACAGAAATTAAATAGAGAACTTGTTACTAAGTATTTGAAGTTTAATAAGATCTACAGCAGCACAGTAGTGAACAACTTTAGTCTTTTCAAGCTGTACATTCTCAGGGTGGCGCCATATGTTGGCCAGAACAAGGTTATAGACATTAGGAATCGGTTTGTAGATGCTGTTGAAGAACATGTTCAAGAAATCCTGTCGTAGCAAAAAAGATTATGCATTATTTACTTACGAGACAACATTAGCGACGATCTAACCCAAACCTTTGAAAATTCACATAGGATCAATATATTTCGTATTATATATATGTATTGTGACACTGGAAAATACAATGTAAATTTACCTGCTCGGCGAATGGAGTTGGAGGAGTGATGCGCAGAGTCTCAAGCAGGTTCTCGTAGATGTCTTTGTTAGGCTCATACACAAACATTCCAGCATTAAAGTAGAGTGGAGGAGGGGATCCCATTTCAGCAGGCCAAGTCACCTTGTTGGGGACTTGCTGGCAGTATCCAACAGAGTACTGTTTCGAGTGGCTCCAGGTCTTCTCGCAGAAGCAGTCCATCACAGCATAGAAGTAGCCATCGGCTAAGTCGAACAGATGGTCGATGTTCTCGTAAACTTGGATGTCTGCATCAAGGTACACCATCTTGTTGTACTCCAAAAACTGCAAAAAATATATATATAATTCACCAGATATTATTCATTAATTTAGTACTTGGCAGGGGTGAGATTAAATGAGGATGCGATTCAATACATTTTGACTATTTGTTAGATGCTGCACTGGTGGTAATATAGTTATACATGTGTAACTTCTACATGTATAATTAATGAGCATATTACTTACGTTCCATATGCGGAGCTTGGAGTAGTTGATGACATAATAAGCCATGGCGAACTGAGTCTGATTCTCTGGTGGATAAATCGGCACGATTTCCTTGACAATGCAACCTTGTTCTCTAAGAATCTCACGATGTTCTTCAGGAACGTCAGGCAAGATTGCCACCACAAGAGGGTAGGCACTCTTCACCTTCCTTAGACCCTTAGCCAATCCAACGACACCCTTCACATAATCACCACTGCCAGCTAGAAAAGTTACGTATGCTCGTTTCGAGTCAAGGGTAGGTGTCACTTTTCCAGGGAAGTAATCTGATGGGATTTGGGGAGCCATTTCTGAAAACTATAGAAGATTTTGGGTGTTGTTGAGGGGAGTTTGTAGGAAAGTTAAAGTAAGCAAAACTTGCAAAAACCCTAACTTTGCCTTGTTTGCTCCTGAGCTTCAATGGCAGGGCTTGTTGGGTTTAAATAGATGGCAAATGAAAGGTTGATGCAGTGTAAATGAAATTCAAATTCAAATGCAATATTCTTTTTGTTATTGGGTATTTTTTTTTTTTTTTTTTTGAAAAATAAATGGATTTACGTGTGGGTTAAGACATGCATGGGGTTTGTGTGGGGTGAGTGCATAGATATTACAATGAAAGGATTGTTTTGATGGAAAATAAAAGCATGCAAGACAAGGGTGGATTGAAGGGCATTAATGACTTGGGAAAAAAGTTTGATAGAAACAGTTTATTATTATATTTAAGAAAACAAATCAAAACCACAATAATCATAATAAATAGGATACAATTTACATCATCATCTATATATGATGAATTATAATACATTGAATCCTCTTGACTAGGTTTGGTTTTTTAACGAAGATTCATCGTCGCATTACATTATCGTCTTATATCTTCAAACTTAGAGCCTTTTAAGCTAGTTGTTACATATTTTTTTAAAAAAAAAAAACTTTGAGTATCAAAATTCTAGCTGTTTGATTCAAAAAAGAGAATTTTGACACCCCAAACATTTATTCGATCTTTTTAAAAAAAAAATTGATATAGCTAACTTAAGAGGATCTAAATCTGAAGATGAGTGTCGATTATGGAATACGACTATGAATCTTCGAAAAAAACATCAAATCGAACCAAGAAGATGCAGAGTATTATTCTTTATGAAAGTTAAGGTTACAAAACTGTAATTTTCAAACAATTGTTTTAAACTAAAATTTGGATCAAAATATACGATAGTCAGCGTAATTTCTCCTAATAAAAATTAAGTATATGTAACGTATCTACCACTCTTGACTAAGTTTTACATTAATAAACGATCTTATCTCTTATTTTATGTGAAAATTTAATTTTTTCCCATTTTAATCAAATGCAACTGAAAAAATAAATATATACCACCTATTAATTCTACTAAGCCACGACACCCCAAAACAAGCTAACCCTAAAAGCAGATGGAATATACAATACCTTTATAACAGCATAAATTCGAATATATCATCATTTTCCGATTTATGGAATTTCAAAAGGAAACTAAATAATAATAATAAACATGAAATCCAAATAATTATTTATTTGTCGGCAGGGGCGTACCCATTAATTTGATTCGTTTTTGGCTTTTATGTGATGGATCATTTCTTTGAAAGGGAAAACTGCAATATTGCTCTTATAAGTTGTCCTTATTGTGATTTTAGTCTCCTAACTTCGTTTTGCCGTTTTAGTACAATAACTTTGTTTTTTTGTTGCTAATTTTATCTCTTTTTTCACCGGATATTGTTAACGTGATATTATGATATGACATGACGCTAGATATCACTGATTTGTACAAGCTACGTCAGTATTCCAAGCAAAGAAAATCAAGGTTAAATCTCCATCATTTCTAAGAAAAAAAGATGATGGTCAAACTAATGCAATATAAAATGTTATCTCATGCCCATGTCATTTGCCTAAGTAGCACCAAAATCCCACAAAATGTGGGTGGTTTCGCTTTCGAGTCCCAAAGTTGTTAAAATATTACCTTCCTCAGTGCTAAAAAAACATATGTTTTATTATGTATCTTGATGTGTTATTTTATTTACAATGACTTATTAGTTATTTCAGAAAAGAATTTATGATGATTAGAAACCTTAATTACGCCACAGTAATTGTCAGAGGCATGTGGGAATTAAAATAATTTGAAAAAGAATCTTAATTTCAACTGGGAATCTAAATGGAACTAAACCTTTTACTCGTGAATGTAAGTGGTCCTCTTGACGATTCTATTCTATCCTTCCACGTTCGAACAATTCGTGTTCGTATGTACGTTATCAATTCCTTACCCAATGTTTACGTTTAATCATGATATAAAAATATTAAATTGTCGTATCATCTAGAAGCCCGAACTTGTAGAGATACTAGAAAATTTATAAATAAATAATAAATCGTTCAATCTGTCAATAAGCTCGGATGTTTAGATGAGACTGCAATACAACACGGTATCAAAGTTTATGGGTAACATCAAGGTCCTGAGTTCAAAACGCATAAACAACAACTCTAACCACATTAATTATCCACTTGATTTGCCTTGATTTGCTCCCAAAAGAGAAACAATCGATCCACAAGTGTGGAGGAGTGTTAAAGTATAAATGATAACTTGTATAATCTATCTACAAGTTTGGACTTTTAGATGATGACAACAACAGCTAAGATTTTAATCCTAATTAATTGGGGTAGACTACATGAACAATATAGATAATCAAGTCAGATGGGACACATGCGTCAGTCTTATCAAAGCGCTTCTAGGTCAGAATATTCTCTTTAATCCCGTTGAACTCCAAGTCTTTGGTTATAATTTTGAGCCATGCCGTCCTCTCGCTCTCATGAAATTGTTGAAATCCATGGACTCCACTCGAAGCCCCGGTGCATTGTTGGGCGTACCTCGTACATGATCAAATCAACGTATGTGACTTTCTTACACCTTCTCTTCTACAGCTTGAATTGTCATCGCATGATATGACAATTCAACAAAAAATAGTTATGTTTTGACACCACGTTTCGCAAAGAAATTAATTCTTGTGAATCGTTGGATGTTTAATTGATAATGAGAGTGTCTTGATGTTTCATAGACTTATTTCAAGAATAATTTCTTCTTGTTCTTGGATTTTTTACTACTCAAGGACGTTGGCTTCGTTTTTGAAGTTGATTTGATGAAACTAGGAGATCGAATAAGAGCATTCCGAAAGAAGAAAAGGGGAATATAAATGTTTTATTTATTTTTTTAATATTCCTGATGTTGAAAATTTACTTAGGGTTCCCCTCCAAACTATTCGAGCTAAAATCGATTATTGTTCTTATATCCTTTGGACTCTCTATGGGGTATTAACTATCAAAATTTCAATTTTACTTGACAAAGAAGAGGAATAAGAAAACTTTACTTATACTTCAATGTTTCTTCAGGCAACATGAAGACAACTATTGTTCTATATTACATCATAAGAGGAAATATTGGGTTTCTTGGGACAACTGTGAGCTATCTGTTAATATACGAGCGTTGATAGGCTATGTGGATTGAAGCAGTTCTAAGATGTATCAAGTCACACAATTACAATATTGGTTCTAAATAATTTACTTGGTGAAACTCTTTTTTATACATAGCGAGAACTTATAAAACATGATTAGTAATTTATAAATCTTTATAAGAAATTGTGTGTGTTGTCGGATATCTAATTTGTAAAAGTAACTAATTCCATGTTCTCTTTACTAAATTTCAATGGAATTCGCGAGCCAAACGCACTCAAATAGCCCCAAGTTCATAACTTGTTTACTTGAATATTATAAAAAATATCGATTTCTTCGGTTTTGGTGGCTTATTAGCATACTAGTTAATGTTGGCACCGCGCCTTGCGCGGTGCCAGTGAGCTTATAACCTGGTATATATATCCAACAAAGCGTCCGACGCAAGTTCAACAGACAGTTCCAGAGAATAAAAAGATGGTTCATACGCATTGAACATACATAATCGTATGTATATAAAATCAAATAGGTTGGAGTGAACATAAGTCTACCCCAACAGTACACCATATCAATAGTTGGCATATGATATCCTTGTAGGGCCCAATAGACTATCTAAACAAAAGTCATCTACGAAAGTGCAGTAGTAGATTACATCAATCATAATAAAAGTAATCTCAACGAGCTCAAACAAACCAATCAAAAGTTGTTCGCAAGAGTTTTCAAATGACGATGGCTAGAATTATAGTTTATATTTATTGTTGTAGTTGCATTGTTATTTTAGGATATTGCTCTATTACTTGCTATGGCCTCAAGATTAATGAATCATCTTACTTTACTTTTATAATTATTTATATACTTTCTGACAAATAATGAATGTAATGTGACGTCCCAAATTATTATCAAACAGTAATATATAATATATCATAATTTAATTTTTCTAATTTTTTTGATATAATCTCCTTATACATGAAAGGAAAAATTTGATGTCAAAACACCATAACAAATGTAATCGAGAACAATCACATATTAACAACGGGTCGTAGGTAAGCCAAAACTCAAAATGTATACAAACAAGCAAAACTGACGACCTATAATCTACCAAAAATTCATCATGCCGAATATTTTATAAAAAAATATTATTAAAGTTTGCCACAACGAAAACTTATTTTTAACTCTTTTTTTTTTAAATAAGTTCATATAAAAATTTATTATTAAAGTTTGCCCACGAGAAAAATCTATTTTGAACTATCTGTTTTTTTTTAATTCATACTTGACAAAATCAACAAGTTTTTTTCTAAAAAAAAAAAAGATAACATTTTAAATTTTAAAAATTGAGATAAGATGGATGCACTGTTGGGTCAAGGGTTTTGATATAATCTCCTTATATATTAAGGGAATATTTGATGCCAAACACCAGAACAAAGGTAAATAGGTAATACAACATATTAGCAATGTGTCGTAGGTAAGAAAAAAATCAAAATGTACATAAACAAGCAAAATCGACGATATGTGATCTACCAGAAATTATCATACCGAATATTTTATAAAAAAATACAAATAAAGAAAAAGTAAAAGAAAAAAAAAAAATAAAAAAGTGACGTAATGGTTACTGTTCATAGGAACAGTAACCATTACGCCACATATATAATATGGGTAATATAAATCATCTCTCTATTCTTTTGGTGGATGTTTGTATGCTAAACGAAAAAGCACCACAAAATGTTTGTAAACAAACTTATGCTGTAATTGTAATTGGATCGATGGATTTGAGACCACGATATTAAATCCATTTAGTTGTTTGGATAAATTTATATTGAGTGTATTTTAAATTCGACACTATCAATTTATTTAGATGTAATGGTATTTGTAATTGATTTGAAATTCACCGAAAATATGTGTTATCTCAAATCCAATATAATTCTCCACCCAAAAACAACCATAATTTATTTAATCCAAACCAATAATTATATGCATAAACCTTGAATTGTTCAAAACTTGTACTTATTTTTCGATATATTTGAGAGACATCTAACCCAAATTCATGTGGACCATATTAAATGCAAATGCGCTACAAAGTCGCAATCTCGGATGGACAACTAATTCTAACGCACGTTGTTGGCTATCTATACTAGTCAAATACATGCATTTTTTTGACCATACATACATTTCAAACAAAACAAATTCAAAAAAAAAATAAAAAGACAATTTTTTATCCGAAG
>CAJQUN010002803.1:0-22223 GCA_907163345.1 Haberlea rhodopensis | reverse complement strand
TATCAGGGCGTTACCTTAACTTTCATTGTAGTCAGGGCGGAACCTTAACTTTCATAGTCAGGGCGGACCTTAACTTTTATTGTAGTCAGGGCGATACCTTAACTTTCATAGTCAGGGCGGACCTTAACTTTTATTGTAGTCAGGGCGATACCTTAACTTTTATAGTAGTCAGGGCGGACCTTAACTTTCATAGTAGTCAGGCGGACCTTAACTTTCATAGTCAGGGCGACCTTAACTTTTTCTTAGTCAGGCGGTACCTTAACTTTCATTATAGTCAGGGCGGACCTTAACTTTCATCCTCATCTAGTGTGCCTGGGCTGACCATAGCCACACATGTCTGGGCGGACCATGACATCTCTCTCATCTCAACTCCAACATTCACACACCACTCCCGAACCTCCATATCACTACACCATATCCGAATAAGTTAATCAAAAATCCGGATCAAATAAAGATCAAAAGTTGATGAATAAGGCCTTACTGCGAGATTGCATGCCCGAGCTGTCATAATAGGGGCTTACTCTGCGAGATTGCATGCCCGAGCTGATCTCCTGATGTGGGGCTTACTGCGAGATTGCATGCCCGAGCTGATATAACTAACTGGGCTTACAGGTAGATTGAATGCCCGAGCTGAAGTCCTGAGTAGGGGCTTACTGCAAGTTACCTGCCCGAGCTGATATAACCGGGGCTTACAGCTAGATTGCATGCCCGAGCTGAAACTCCTGAGTAGGGGCTTACTGCAAGATTGCATGCCCGAGCTCCGTATAAGGCACTGCAAAATATGAGGTAGATACAATCCAGTAACAATATATGGTAATTTAATTGCATAAATCACATGAGCAATTGATACTTCTATTTATTTTTGCCAAAGAAAAATAACCAAAGATCTTGTCTCTCGGTGAATTATTCAATGGACATGGTTGTTGGATAGTAATTTTCTTGATGGAAATAAACTTCTCGGATGAGATGCCTTCTTATACTCAACCGAAGAAACTTTGTATAGACCGGTTGAGTCAAGTATTATTTGAATCCACACCACCTACATATACGTGTACTGATAAGCACTTCAGGTGGGTGGACGAGCCAACCAAAAGTCACCAGATTGGTCAAAATGTGGCTAACTCCAGCACAAGAATATTAACACGAAATCCCAAAACAAATTTACTTGCAACCAAGTAATTGCAAACCCGGTCGCAGACATGCGAGAAATTGTGATGTATGTAAATCCAAGAAAACCAAGTAATTGTTATTAATAGATCATTAGTAAGCGTTGATGATAAGTACAATAACCATCATTAATTGAGTAAACATTTGTATAGTGCTTGAATATATCGAACCCCTTCAGTACGAACTTTAAAGGTTCCCCTTACCTGGATCTATCACGCATAGTTGCCTATGGTGAAGAGGTATATCTCTTTTCATTCTCACCACCAAACGACAAAAGATATTTAATCTTGTGTTCAAATAAGTCAACGTAATTCAAATAAGGAACAAGACAAACAGCAAGCTTCCATTACTTGGAAATAAAACTAAGACTTATCTTTTATTTATGAGTTGCGGAAGACTCCAGATTCCAGGAAGGCTGCTATAGTCAAGTTCTTCAATAGATATTGCTGCATATAGTATAAATATTTATTTCTAGGCTTTTGTAGCTTTCCTTCATTTTCTGAAGTGGGGTTTGGTCGGGCAGCTAGGGCATGTCGAGAGAGGGAGTGGTTCGAACAAACTGGTATATCATCTTACTATGACTTGATCAATCCATGTCTTGCAGATTTTTTAGGAGCCTTGACCGTGTACCACGTCTCCTAAATACTCCTTGATTAGCCAGCCTTAACAAATGATGTTGACCCTTCATTTGTGTTAACAGTAAGAATTGAGTCCACATCCAGCAAGCTTTTTGATGTATTGTACTGGGTTCCATAGACAACTTGATCTTAAAAAATTCATGTAACAGGAGATCTCGGAGCTACGATCTTGCGTTTAACTTCCCTTTCGAACAACAACATCAATTGCTAAAGTTAACTCTACATTAGATTCAGCTTCATATGAATGCACGACCTCTCCCAAGAAGTATCCCATTCCATCAATAAACCCTTTATATGTCTGAGAAGTAAATAGATTTCCCAACTTATTGTATGAAGTTGGAGGTATCACGTCATCTGCATCTCCTCCCGAAGCTCATCAAGTATCAATGCCAATCCTGTGGATACATATACATATCTGGAGTAACTTTTATTTCGACCAACTAGAAAGCAAAAACTACATTCTCGTGGATATTAGTCGTTGGAGAGTCACTCTTTGCTTTTGACTTTCTACAGCTGCCATTGCAGCTGCAGGTTCTTTACCAAGGGTAGTTATATTTGACTTGAGCTCCTCAAGCTTCGTTTCTGCAGCTTCCAGCTTTAATATATTATCTGAACTAAAATTGGTTCCCTCATTCTAACTTGGCGTCTGGAGACTTCAACGACCTGAGCTTGGGTTTGAGAGTCAAGGAATGTGTTTTGAATTGGGATTTCTATCGTCCCATTACCATCAACATCAGCCGCTTCCATAAGTTGTTTTGTCGCTGCTCAGGACACCAAAGTGTGTGCAGAGCGGCACACCGAGAGATGGAATATTAACTTAGGCAATACATCAAACAGGTGGTCCGCAGTTTAGAAGTTATCTCATTGGTGAAGAAGAAGCCAGTAATGGTGAACCCCGAAACAGAATCGAATGCTTTGGAAAGTGGAGCCTGGTCTTTTTTCTGTTCTTGTCCGGTCTGGCCCGAGATGAAGATCAACAGCTTCTGCGCCTTCGCCAAAAAATTGCATCACCACAGCTGCTGGCGAGCCCGACGGAGCACCGAAATCAGTCCGAAGAACATATCACCGCCCCGAAGACGCACGTGGCAGCCACATCCTCAACGCAGCTCAGAAAGGGCATCACAGCCCCGCCGCCGCCAAAAATTCTAACCCGTCACTTAGGTACTCTCCCCGCCCATCACGCTGCATGAACCTTACTCAAAACCAGTAGAAAGTGCTTTCCTATCTCCCTGCTCATCGATAGCAATTGTCGTGATTCAGCAAGTTTCCTCGATTTTTTTTTCTTGCATACTGGGAGACATCATGTGTTCCAAGGAAATCAAAAGGTTTTACATCCCCAGATTCCTCCCCCTCCAACCTACGACCCAGTACCTCAGAAAACCACTTGTAGCTCGCCTCCGCCGCCTCCATGTGCGTGCCCTAGATATCAACGTCTTAGCTCGATTTCCCATAGACGGCGCCAATTGTTACCTTGTTTTTGGTTCGATTTTTGTAACAATGAATGAATATGCAAAAAATAAATAAACATCAATGTTTTTTACGTGGAAACCCCGAAGGGAAAAACCACAAGACCTAGTCCAGTTTGAATCTTCACTATGAACAACATGATGAGTTCCTCTTTACAGTATGCTTTCCTCCCATAAAAAAATCAGCCAAGATTCTGCTGGGCGGCCGGGAAGGAGCCGCCCCCCTCCAAAAATCCCCCTTATAACCTACTCTTTTTTGGCCTCTGATCACCCTTAATGGGCTTTACATTTCAGGTCCTTAATTAGGGTTAAGGGAAATGTGTTATATAAACATGGGAATGGGCTAGGTTAATGGCCAAGATAAATGGGCCCTTGTATCTTGCCAGATCTGGTCGAGCCATAGAATTCGGGTCCAAACCGCACCGGGATAATTATCGGGGTATCAGCTTACCACTACTAGGCCAAAATCTATAACTGTTAGAAGAGACGTAATTATTTTCTTATACGTTAACAGCACAAAACCTCGTACTAACGGTATGCAGACATAAGGGGTTGCACTATGTTGATGCCGATGTATCAGATTTGTTATGGCATAGACGATGCAGAACTGTCCGTTTATGAGTGTAGAGAAGTCTCAAATAATATGCTATGAGGTGGTTGATGCTTTACAAAGGTAATGGTTGGAGCGAAAATAACTTAATATTAATAAATAAGTGAGGATAGGGTGGTTGCCACTTCTGTCTTTAAAATTATTGGGGATAGGCAATAGGGAGATTGAAGGTTCTCTATTATGACTATGTATATGGTCCGATTTTTGGTTTTATTATAAATAAAAGTAAATTAATTGATTAATAAAATGCTTGAGTGACATGTTAAAATATTTCAATTTGGCTTAGTGACATGCGTAATCTATGGCACTTTCAATGATCTTTACCCATCACTAACGCAAAAGTGAAATTACAGGTTAAAAGGAGGAATAGTTGCAAATATGTATTTCTTTTAAAAAAAATTAGACATGTGATCCGATGCAAGAAATACATTACAACTATAAGGTGAAGGGACGGTAGACTTGAACCACATGTGATCTATTGCAAGGCAAATAAATTACAATTTTAAGTGGAATGAGGGCGGCGTACCAATTTGGTTGAACCCGATAAAGCCTTGTAGTTGTAATAGTGCTCAAATATATATAAGATTCCGAAAAAAAAAAAAACCACCATCCACGGGATGAAAAAGTGTAGTAAACTAAAATAGGGTTATGTGACACATAAATATCTCTTATATTCATCTTATTAATAATAGTCTTATTCTGCACGCGTTGCGTTGATATATATATATATTGTAAAATAATGTGATAACGTTCATTTATTATTTTGGTTTTAGTTTCTTTTTAATTTAAATTATAAAATGATTATAAAATATTTTTATTTTTTAATATGTTGGATTTTAATAATTTTTTTTAGGGTAATATGATAAATTTTAAGGCATTGTGATCGTAGTTTGTAAGATTGGGAATGACATGACGTAATTGATGGATACATGTATGTCATATGTGATGGTAATATTTTAGATTGACAGAAGATGAATAAAATTAATATTAGTCTAAAATGATCGGACAACTAAGGTAATCACACATTATATATAGTATAAATATGTGACTATCGTATGAATTAACTATTCTGTTTAGAATATCATAGCAAAACGGCAATTATCTTAACCCTATACTATAATATCCATATAATGTGTATATAATCCAATTTCTACTATATATAAATTAACGAGATTATCGAATAAATGATCTTTGTTTGATTATGATTTTGAAAAATAATATTTTTAAAAGTTATTTTGAAAAAAATATATATTTAAAAAAGACCTCAAATCAAAAGATTGTTTGAGAAATGTTTTTTTTCATACTATAGCGAGAAAATTAAGCAGTAGTCTATGAAATTAACACAACCAAAAGCCAAAATTACAAACTGCGACAAATTTGAGAACTATTCTTATTTTCGTACAAAATATTTCACAATACTACTCAGCAATACTACTCAGGTATAGCGAAGAGCAAAGGTCGCCAAGCTCTCCTCATCAATCGCTGCCGGAACGTCGCCGTTATAGGCCGGCGTGGCCGTGCCCCACATCTACCGACGTAGCCTCCGCCACCGCCACCGCCACCGCCACCTGATGTCGGAGACAACCGCTTCCTCACATTTCCCACAACCCTGTCCTCGAGTCCCGGGGGAGAAGACACGAACAAATCCTTTAGCTTGCGACTTACAGAAAACTCCTTCCCCTTCTCAGGCGAGCTTTTCTTCGCCCTGCTACCCATCCGATCCGGCGAGCTTTCATGGCGAAGCTTCGGCGGACATCTTCCACCGCCTCCATCACCGCGACTAAGCAGCATTCGGAGAGTTTTTCTCCTGCGGAGGTGGATCACCGGGCTTGTAGGGCTTCTTGTCGGGCTACTAGCGACCGTACACTTGGTGGCTAACATCTTGAATCTCTGCAGAGGTGCCATTTCTTGCCAATAATAATGGATGGATTAAAGTTAGAACATTCATGTAAAGTTAATGTGTGAGCATGTGAGAAAGGGAAAGGGAATCATAATAGAAAGAAGATGGGTAGTGGAAGTGGGATAATAACAAAGAATACGGATGGAGAGTGGGTCTCCATAGTTATTATAATTGAATGCATCAATTTTTATGAAGTTAATGGGCATCCCTGTCTGAGCCCTATGGGACTCTTGGATTCGTCCCTGGTATCAGACATAAACGAACAGAAATATAAAACATAAACTTTTCAAATATACACTTATGGATGATTGATTGTGCAAGATTAATATATAACATGCAAATATAAAATATAAATATACGAAGAGAAATTACCGTTAAATCTGTGTGTAATCCCTCGAGTACAAATAATCTGGCCAAATCTACAATACCAACACAATATTAATTTGACGTCAGCGTTTCTACGATAAAGAAATCTATGATTGTTATATATCATTTGGTATATTCTCTATCACCGAACTTTAAAACAAATCGATAGTGCATTGAAAAATTCTTTAAGATCATTCCCCATATTTTTCCCGTAAAAGATGTGTGTTAACAATAACATTTTATTTTATGCATCGAAACAATAAAATATATCAACACAAGTATATGGTTAATGTCAAATAGGAGCGACAAATATATAGTATTCGATACAAAATGCATGTGGTACATTACCTAATTTTAAACATGCCTTATATTCATCAAACATAGATTGGTAACACATAGGGATTCAGTCTACATGGTCAAATGGTGTATAATTCAACCACTATTACCCTCAAACACTTATCATTATGTCAAAAGTTATAGCTGTTAGCAAGATGTGTAACTTAATTTTCTTATACAGTAGTAGCATAAAGTTCTGTACTAAGTGACATGTGTACAATGAGGGGTTGCACTATGTTGGTGTCAATGTGCAAGACTTTCATGCATTAGACGGTAGCTGATACACCTCCATCAACGAGTTCACCGAACCACCGACACAATAAAATTTCATATTAGTAAAACGTCTGAATACATGAAATATTAGTTCACTAAAACAGGACGGGTAAATTTCCCTATAAATCCAAACGTTGTATTAGTTTAATTGTCTATCTTCTTCCCCGTTTGTAGGAGTTATTTTAAAACCTGGAAACATAATAAAAGAAACTAAAAGCAAGGTTCTAGTCCTACGATGCCAATTTAATCAGTTTTCCTTGTGTAAACCAGGTACCTATCGTCTTACAAGTCATAACCCTTAATTTAAAGGTTTAAGAAACTATTTTTTTCAGAAGTTACCAGTCAAATTCATCCTATAACTTGAGCTTTTGTCATTTAAATAGTCAAAATTAAATCTTGATTTTGTACGTTGGTTTTCTTTGGCTTTTAATCATATTTCATTGGACTAATGACTGCACCGAAAAATACTGACATGTCCGGTGCAACACCGCACCGGTTGCGAAATAGAACTAAAACCAACCAAAAACAAAATTACAGAACCGACCCGATTTTGACTACTTCGAAAACCAAAATCCAAAATAGGTCATTTAGAGGGTTGTTTTATCAATTTTGGCTTCTTATATTTAAATATTTTAAATTTTAACTTTAATCACGTTAAACAAGGGTAAAATGCACGTGATCTCCGTGTTAATGTAAATATGCATGAAACTCTCTTATGTAAAGAAAATAGGTACAAACCCTCTAATTTCTTAACCAACCCCCTCCGTGTTAACAAAATAGGCAAAAAAAATCCTATTTTCTTAAACCCTACACGAACCCCCTGTATTTATAAATATTGGCAACAAAATCTCTCTATTTTCTTAAAACCACGCATTAAATTCCCCCGTATTAAAAAATAGTCAAAAAAACCCCATCTAGTTCCTTAAATCCTGCACATAACACCCCCCATTTACAAACAGCAACAACAACAACAACTTAGCATTTAATTCCAATGAATTGGGGTATGCTTCATTAACAATATAGAGAATCAAGTCGGTCGTACATATGCGTCAATCTTATCCAAACGATTCTATCGTCAAATATCTTCTGTAATCCCCTTGTACTCCAAGTCTTTGTGTATAACTTCGAGCCATGTCTTCTTCGGTTGTCCTCTCGCCCTCTTGAACTGTTTGAAATCATGGACTCCACTTGACACGCATATGCACTGCTGCTGGGCATACGTAGACATGACCAACTAGCGTAAGCTGTTTTCTTGCATCTTCTTTCATATGTAAGCTAACACCTACTTGAGCTCGAATATATTCGTTCCTTATTTTATCTCTTTTGGTCTTACCGCACATCCAATGAAGCATACGCATTTCTGCTACACTCATCTTTTGGATGTGATTCATCTTGGTGCACAACATTCCGTCACATACAACATTGCGGGTATTACAATTTCAGCGGGATATTAAGATCACATAGAACTTCGGTGGTATTTCTCCATTTCAACCAGCTAGCCTGAATCATGTGGTTAATGTCACTGTCAATCTCTCCATCCTTTTGGATAACTGAGCCTATGTATCGAAACTTGATGATCGATACCTCTTGACCACCGAGTGCTACAACACCGAAATCCCAAAAGGTACGACCACTAAATCTGCACTCCATATATTCCGTTTTAGACCTACTTATTCTAAAACCTTTGATTCCAATGTCTCTCTTCATAACTCCATTTTGGCATTTACCACTGCCATTATCTCGTCGATTAACACAACATCATCAGCAAAAAGTATGTTTCAAGGTAATTCAGTATGTATGTCTTTTGTTATCTCATCCATCACTAGGGCGAACATGAAGGACTCAACGCACCATTGATGCAATCCAATAGTGATCAAGAACTCACTTGTCACCCCACTGCTCGTCCTCACAATGGATGCTACTTCGGCGTATATGTCCTTGATTATATTGACATGCTTGATGTTGACTTTTTCTTCATCAAATCCAACATAATATCTCCCTTGGTACTTTATCATAGGCTTTTTCAAGTCTATAAAGATCATATGCAGATCTTTACTATTCTCACGATATCCCTCGATGAGTTGACGAAGTAAATGGATAGCTTCCGTAGTTGACCGTCCTGACATGAACCCAAATTGAATCTCCAATATCTTAACCTCCCTTCTTAAATGACATTCAATTATCCACTTCCAATGCTTCATTGTGTGACACATGAGTTTTATAACAGATAGTTGGTACAACCCCCTTAATGTCACCCTTGTTCTTATAGATAGGGATGACAGTACTCTTTCTCCATTCATTTGGAATTTTGTTACTCCTCCAAATCTTGTAAAATAGATATGTTAGTCGCTTTATCCTCGTCGGTCCTAAACATCTCCATACTTCAATAGAGATTTCATCAGGACCAACTGCTCTTCGTGCTTTCATTTCGTTCAAAGTTCTTTAACCTCATATTCTATAATTCTGCTAGTAAACTCGTGGTTTACATCATGTGATGAACTTTAAGATCACCTAAATCTTGGCTAAAGCCACCGTTGAACAAGCTGTTAAAATAATTCTTCCATCTTGTTTTGATGTCTTCATCTCTAACAAAGACTTACGGATATCATATTTTTTGCATTTCACTGCACATAAATCTCTTTTTTCCTCTCTCTCGCTCGGGAAATCCTGTAGATATTTTTTTCTGCCTCCTTGATGTCCAATTTATCGTATATTTCTTTGTAGACTTTAGCTCTAGCATCTCGAACCGCTGTATTGATTCGCTTCTTTTTTGGCAAGCTTATACCTTTCAAATTTTGCCACATTGTTGTTCTTCTTCAGCTCTCTGTAAGCATCACTCTTGATTCGAATAGCCTTCTTTACTTCTCCATTCCACCATGATTCGTGCTTACCTGATGTAGCATATCCTCTTGACTCACCAAGGAGCTCTTTAGCTACCATCTTAATGCCACGAGCCATTTTGTTCCAGGTAGTATCAGGGTAATCTTTTGGCGTCCAATTAACTTCCTCGACTATCTTTTCTACTACAAAGCTCCAAAGTTGCCATCTTTTAACCGCCATCATTTAATCTAGGTTCTAACTTATGCTTAATTATAGTAGCTCTATTCTTAATCCAAACATCTAGAACTAAAAGGCGGTGTTAGATAACAACACTCTCTCCTGGAATTACCTTACAGTACAACCATTTAACTCTATCTATCCTTCTAGCAAAAAAAATCTATTTGGGTTGCACTAGACCCACTTCTAAAGTAACTATATGAGTTGACATCTTCTTGAACCAGGTATTCGCTAGGACTAAGTCATATGACATGGAAAAATCGAAAAGTGAATTACATGCGTCGTCCCTGTCCCCAAAGCCATAGCATCCATGAACACTCGCACAACCATCCCGATCAGAACCTATGTGGCCATTGTAATCTCCCCCGATGAAGATTTTCTCATTAAGGGTATTCCTTGCATCATGTCGTCTAGATCTTCCCAAAATTTTCGTTTATTAGCCCCTCCTCTAGACCAATTTGGGATGTATATGCACAAATGATATTATAATATCATTGCATAAAACTAGCTTAACTAATATTATCATATCTTAATTCCTCCTAACTTCAGCTACATATCGAGTAGTTTATTTTCTACGATTACATCTACCACATTACTATTCTTATCCTTACATGTGTACCAAATTTATAGCCCCAAGGAGCTATAATTTTGGCTTTATCACCTACTCATTTGGTCTCCTGCATACACATAATACTAATTTTTCTTCTACTCATTGTCTCTACTAACTCTGCTAATCTACCGGTAAGGAAACCTACATTCCAAGAGGCTGAACGAATCATATGGTCTTGGTTTCGAGCTAACTTCTTTACCCCCACTCGCTCGAGGTGAAGGAACCCTTTCTCATTTGACACCACACCCAGGTGTCGATGCGGCGCGCTTCTGGGCGACGAACTAGCAACCATTGTCCACTTATCACTACACCTGAGATCCGGTGCAGCACGTCGCTGTGTAGGTAACGCCCCATCATAATTCATCTTATAGTTCATGTCATTGAGATATGACTAATTTATCGGTTGGTTGTCACAAGCCTACCACCACCATTCTCCTTTACCCTGGCTTGGGACATGCAGTGATACATATCATAAGCTATCCATATCCAAGTGATGTATATCACTGGCGGAGTGTCTCATTTACAAACTAACGTATTTTTTTTAATCTCGTTAAAATGCATATAAACATTTATATATTATATATGAACAAGTATGAACTTGTTCTAAAACCTGCACATATATTTATATACATCTTATTGTTTGAAAAACATGTTTGTAAATGAGATGATGTTTCGTGTAAGGTTTAAGAAAATAGAGGGGTTTTTTTGCCTATTTTTTAATACAATAGAGTTTCGTGGTGGGTTAAAAAATAGTGATTTTGTTACCTATAATTAAAATACAGGGTTTCGTACATGTTAAACAAATATAATATTTTATTTATTTATTTTGTTAACACATGAGAATTTCGTGTAGAGTTTAAAAAAATATTGACGTTTTGTGTCAATTTTCTTAACAAAATACATAATGGAGTTTCAAATGAGAGTTTTGTGCAATTAACCGAAGAACAATAAGGACTCTATCATTGTTCATGTTTCATTGCAAGAGATAAATAAAAATATAATTAGATTTCACTTATTATTAATGGATAAATAGAATGATACACAAATTCTCAGACACCTGAGAGAAACTTTGTATATTTACTCACTTATTTATATTTTATTATTACACGTCGATCCATTTCGAGGCTAGTTTTTTGAAACTTGTGATCCTCTCCTCCGATTAGCAATTTGGGGTGGCGACGCCGCAAGCGGCGGCTACTTTTCTGGCGTTGGGAGAACTCACATATGGACGGAGATTTGGATCCTTGAGGTAGCCGCAGAGACAAGGCCTTTGCTCTCTCAGTTTCCGGCAACAGTCGGCGGACGGCGACTGCGACCCAGTTATCGCCCCCACGCATGGACTCAGCTCCACCGGACTGCAGGTCACCGCCTCAGCCCCATGCACCGCCGCCCCAATTAGGACCACCGCCACCAGCAGACACTGGAGAGTTACACTTGATTCTGTAATAGACTTGTTCATTTTTAGATTTTAGAATTTTTATGAACAAGAAATGTGAAGAATTGGTGACCATTTTATAGGAGGAGAGGCTAAGTTGCGTGGAAATATGAAATTAAATATGAAACATTTGACACGTTTTGTATTTTTTTTTATTATATATTATCATAATTCATACATTGATTATTCATGTATAATTTTTTTTTCAAGTGAATTATTAGTATTATAATTTAATGATAATTGTGATTAAAATAAAATTGATATATCCTATTTTTTATGATTGAATAGTACAGATAAGGATACTTCAGTAATTTTAAAAAAATTAAAGTGAAAAATGAGATATTATAGTAATAGGAAGAAAATAATTTTTTACGATTCTTTGTTTCGATGAAAAAGGATATTTTCTCCGTTTATTTAATTACCAAAATAATTACTCGTTTGTATTTAAAGATTATTTGGTGGTAATTAATTTGAATTTGAAAGCGGAGATTATGGATTTTTTATGCAGTTCATAAAAGGGACCATAGAAACGATGGAACCCATTATTTCTTTAATCCATTTAATTTATATATCTTTTTTTTTATTGACTCTATTTTTTTTTACACCTAGCAAAAGAAAATTTTGTGATGACCCTATTTTTTTGATATATTTTAGCGTAAAAAATAATCATATATATTGCTAAAAAATATATATATATATGTGTATAATAATATCAAACAAACCGAGATTATGTAATTGGCTAACACTACATTCAAGCTGTAGCAACCAAATCAACGCAGGAGAAGGAATTTATACACGATGGAGGTTCTTTGTTTTTTTTTTTTTCATTTTTACAGTAGTTTTTTAAAAAAAATCACATTATATCTTTTCATTTTTTTATTTTACAAATTTCTAAAGAATATATCTATATATATTTATTGACATTAATGATAAAAAACCTTCTAGGAACCATTGTCTAAACAGAACAAATATATATTATTTATTAATATATGAAAGAAATATATAAACCAACATAATACAAAGTAGCTTTTGTGATTACTATGATTCATCATGTGGAATACAATATATGTCGGATTTAGTGTTTATCATTTTATCAAAAATTATAACAAATGATAATGATATAACTCAAATATTTGAAATCATAAATTGACCACAGTCCCACATTTGGATTGTTTTTAAGTAAGCATTCCTTTCCAACGATCATTTTCATAATATTACACTATCTTACAATTCGTGGAAGTGAACACATGAATCTTAAATATGATATTAATTATAGGATTGCCACTTACCAGAATCTATAGTTGTATAGCAGCACAAACACCATGTTTGAATTATTCTCCAAATAAAGTTGATTTATTACTCTCCAACAATCCAATCTCAAAGTAAATTGATTTGAAAATGAGATATTATATATTTCAAATAACAAATGTAGAATAACAATTTTCGAAAGATGTTCTAAATTTCTTAATTTGGGACCATGTAACATAATAGTAATCAAGATGATGATGATGATGATGAAGAAAATTATTTCAGCTCTAATTTCTTGACTTGGAAATGCTCCGTGATAAGAACGGAAGCGCAATGAAGTCCAACAACGAAAACTTTTGAAAAAAAATACCGAATATGTGATAAATACGTTTTTCTTTTCCAAATTTTTAAAAATTAATTTATGTATAAATTAATTTTTAAAAGAGATTTTATAATCTATAATGTCGACATTTGTAATTTTTTTAATAGGATGAGGGGCTAAAGTTTTTTTTGCGCACTACATGACTCGAACATGAAGTTCTTCAAATAAGAGTGAGTTTTTATTTTACCGGACGGATTAGGTGTGAAGCTTGTAAGTTTGTTTTAATAATAATTGAATTAGTCCTTCTAAAAAAAAATAAACAATAATAATAATAATTGAATTATGTTCCAAATATGTTGACGCCTTCCTCAAATTTTAACTTTTCAAAGCTTTATTTTGTGTTTCTTATAACTGTAGCATAATGTATACCGTATATTTGAGCATGTGTTGGTGTGATTAGATTATCTTTTTCCTATATAATTGTGTATCTAGAGTATATTATTTATATATAATACACAAAATAAATTTTTTAAAATTGATTTTTTTTTTTTGTTTTTAAATTGGTTTTTATTTTTAAAATTTTTGTTTTTATTTTTATTTTTAAAATTTTAATTATTTGACCTTGAAGTTTATATGACATACTCAGTATTTAAGGATTGTCATACATATATAATCAATTTTTTTTTCCAAACGAGAAGATAATGAACATAAAAGTAAATTTAATTGACCGGATTTATATATGCAACTACTCTGCAGGACTCGCGCATCACAACCACCTTCAGACACAATAAAGAGCTTGGGTTTGATGTTGCCCTAAGGGTATTTAAAAGATATAGGCTTTGTGGAATTGATTGATTTTATTGACTATAATTGTCCTCTTTTATAAAGATTTACAATGTGATCAAGGATCAACAAGATATGATTTGGGTACAAGATATTGTAAGATTTACAAAAAATATATCTTATAGAATATTTAGGAGATATGATATCATCCTTTGATACGCTCCCGCAAAATCGACGTGTCATCAGCCACATAGATTTTGGAACGTAATAATTCAAAGCGCGCCCGATGAAGTGGTTTGGTGAGAATGTGAGCAAGTTGATCTAGAGTGTTAAAGTAGGATACAGTGAGAACGCCTCTGGATAGGTCTCAAACAAAGTGGATATCAATAGCAACGTGTTTCATACGAGAGTGCATGACAGGATGAAGAGCAAGACGAGTGGTACCCACGTTATCGCACAATAGACGAGGTGGTGTAGATAACCGAATATCAAGTTCATGAAATAAGTGTTTGATCCAACATACTTCAGCAACCGTGGAGGCTAGAACACGATAATTAGCTTCGACAGACGAACGAGCAACACCATTTTGTTTACGGGAACGCCAAGATATGGGATTATCACCGGTAAGATGATGTAGGCTGGCGTTGATTTACTGTCATAGTAATCACCTCCATAATCAGAATCAGAGTAGGCAGTCAGGGATAAAGTGGGGGATTGGCGAAGGAGTAGGCCATGATGAAGTGTTCCTTTAAGTACCGGAATAAGCGTTTAACCGCACCCCACTCATTGTCGGAAGGAGCCGCCATAGCTTAAGCTAATTGGTTGACCGTGAAAGTGATGTCAGGCCGAGTTAGTGTGAGGTACTGTAAACCTCCAAGTGCTCGATGATACTCCGTAGGAGTGACACTGCCAGAGGATGAGTTGGGCGGCTTGCAGCAATGGGAGTGGTGAGAGGCTTTGCACCACCCATATGATATGACGCAAAAGGTCAAGAGTATATTTGTGTTGAGAAGAAGAGGCATTCCTTACACTGCGCAACCTCTATCCCAAGAAAATATGACAAGGTACCCAAATCCTTAATAACAAATCAAGATTGTAGAAGAGGATTTTCGGCAGTAATAAGAGATTGACATGAGTCGGTGCTGATAAGGTCATCCACGTAGACTAAAACAAAAATATGAGTGTGATCCTTGTAAAGAATAAAACTGAGGTGTCAGAGCGGGATTGACGGAACCCAAATGAGATCAAAGCCGAGCTCAGGGCTTGATACAAGCACGTGGCGCTTGACGAAGGCCGTAGAGAGATTTTTGAAGCCGACACGTGAGACGGGCGAGTAGGGTCAATAAAACCAGGGGTTGCACCATATGAACATGTGCTGAGAGAGTGCCATGCAGAAAGGCATGCTGATATCAAGCTAATGCATATGCCAATTGCGCATTAAGGCAATTGATAAACTACCCGGATAGTGACAGGTTTGACCACAGGGCTGAAAGTTTTAGTGTAATCAATGCCAGGACGTTGGTGAAACCTTTGGCAACCAGATGAGCTTTAAATTTGTCAATTGTCCCGTTAGGTGCGCTTGATGCGGAAAACCCATTTGCAGCCAATAATATTTGCATTAGCAGGAGGAGGCACAAGATCCCAGGTACCATGACGAGATAAGGCAGTGAATTCTTCAGCCATGGCACGCCAGCGAGATCAGAAAGAGCATGTGTAAATGAAGTAGGCTCGAGATCATCAGGAAAAGGATGTTTAGTAGCGACAAGGCGAACTTTTGGTTTGAATATGTTATTCTGACTGCGGGTCCGCATACTATGAGTTCTAGAGGAGGCGGAGGAGGCGCAGGTAACAGTGGTGGGGCATATGTACTATCACATGAGGGATAGTCAGGCACAAAAGGCAAGAGTATTTGTGGAGTAGAGTGCACCGGAGTCGGAACAGAGATAGGTGGTACGTAGAAGGAGGCATCATGCTGAGAGAGCTTAGTTGAATGGTCACAGAGAGGAGTGAGGCGGTGGATGAGGAGTTGAAGGGAAAGATGGTCTCCATGAATCGGACATGGCGTGAAATGAAAACACGCTCTGAGGATAAGTCAAGACATTTGTATGCACTTTGAGAGGTTGAGTAGCCAATGAACAAGCAAGGCCGTGACGGAGGATCCAATTTGCCGCTGAGTATGGTTTGAGCCATGTGTAGCATAAGCAGCCAAAAGTGCGAAGCTTAAGGTAGTTAGGAGGCCGACAAATAAGGTAGTGAACGGACTGCATTGATGAAGGACAGGGTGGCATCCAGTTGATCAAATAAACTGCAGCCTGAAGTGCATAGGACCAGAATTGAGGCGGAAGATGGGCATGATGTAATAGAGCACATCCAATTCGAGAATATGACGGTGACGATGTTCAGATGTCCTTTTTGTTGAGGCGTGTGGGGAGCTGTAGTGAGTCAATTGATGCCATTAGTGGTAAGGAAGGGTTTTAATGCAACAAACTCGCCGCCGTTATCACTGTAAAAGTTCTTGATTTGGTGACCAAACTGTATTTCAACCAGTTGTCTAAATGGGTGAAAAATAGAGGACACGTTGACTTAGCTGCCAGAGGAATCTACCAATAATACTTGCTAAAATGATCAACTAGTAACAAGTAAAAGCGACAACCATCTTTCGAGGTGTAGAAGTGTAATGAAGAGGATGTAAAGCATGTAGAGAAGTATTAGTAAAAGGTAACTGATGAGTTTTACTCACACTTCAAGAATCACAAAAACTTGTACTTAACAAAAAGATTTGTCCGAAACAGGTAACTAAAATTTTCCATAATGTGAGGGCCCGATCCTAATGTGGTGTTTAATTAACACATAATGATTAATTTGCGTAAACAGCGGAAGATTTATTTCAAATGTATCAAACGTCCCTAAAATGTTTTTTCGCTTTTAGGTGATACATATATACTGATACTTAAAATATGTAATTCCAGTTTTCAATTCAACATGTTGATTATAACATAAATTATCAAGTATATCATCAACAAGTAGTAAAATAATTAAAATACAGATACTCGGGGCATACCCCGGTAATTTAAACCAAAGTAAAAATATTCTAACAACTATTGGGACGCAAAACATAAAATATAAACCTGAGCTCGCTCTCAAGGAGCTCTGTATACTCGATGCGTCGCTGTAAGGCATCGTCACCATGTCCTCCTGTAAAGCCTGTCATGTAAATCACAAATGAACTAGTTCTAAAATGGATGCACAGGTCTAGCATGCCAAGTAGATGGAGATGCGCGAACACCAATGAAAGCAAAATGCGGCGTTGACTTTTAAATGAAAGGATGGTGGACGAATATGATAAATGTCACTATCACATGTTCCTTGCTTCAGATACGCCCCGTAAGTTGATCCTTCACAACAAAATGAGACGGATCAAATTTCAACAGAAAACATAATTAGCTTTAGTAACTGATGTACCGACAACAGATTTTTCTTGGCCGACGGAACACAAAGAACATTTGAATAATTTAATGTGACGACGCGAAAATTTAATAATAGAGGTATCAGCTTGAGAGATTGGTAAGCCTGTGTCGTCGGCAAGTTGCACCCTCCTTAATGTCGTCATACTCCGCGAGTGAATTGTGAGATTTTGGATATCACTAGTGATATTGTGAGAGGTGCCAGAGTCCATGAGCCAAGGCTGCGAATTAGGGGGTGCCGTGGGAGATTGAGCAATATTGGTTGTCGGAGACATCTTCCGGTAGTAAGGAGCAATATGTCCAGGATGTCCGCATAGTTGGCAAATGACCGCGGCACGTTGTGAGGCAGGCCACCCTTGACTAGGATTGTTTCTGGGGCGCTGCTGGCCACGGCCATATTGGCCACCACGACGTGAGGGGTGGGTGGTAGCGAGAGGAGGTGTTTCTGCCGTGATGTGAGTGTGGCGTGGAGGAGTGATTGGTCGAGGAGTGACATGTAGCCTGAGTAGGGACATTGGCAGTGGCTATAAGAGTTGAATTGTGAGATTCAGGTGTTTTTGAGATAAATTTCATGACCAACCAACATGTCATGAAGTTCCTCAAAAGTTAATGATGTTTCACGAGCTCGTTGGAGCTACAATTTCTCGGCATGAATGGCCGAGGCCATTGAGGACATATAACGTGAAGTCATCAGCCGAGAGTTGTTTGTCTATAATCGCCATCATCGGTCTTAGATTTGATAGCTGAAGAAATTCGCTCACAGATTGAGAGCCAATGCTGGTACAGGATAGGTCATCTTTAAGTTGCATGGCACGAGCCCGAGATTTGCTAGCAAGAGGCTGTGGAGGGTGTTCCAGACCTGTGCAGCAGTGAAAACAGATGAGACCAGTGGCAAAATCTCCGGCGAGAGAGAGACAAAAATGGCAGCAGCAAGCAAAGTTGGTCCTGCTGAAACCAAGGGCTGAATTCAGCGCTGCCAGCGGCTGAAGGAGGCAGCAAGGCATCCGTATGGCTTGACAAATTGTAGTCATTGAGCAAGTCGGTGAGGTGAGCACGCCATGATGGAAAGTTGGAGGGTTGTTGAAGGAGAATGATATGTGCTGATTGTGGCGGTTAAAGGGACGATTGCAGCGGCGGATTGCGGAATGAATGTTGGTTTTCGGAGATTGCTGATGAAGATGACATGGCGACTGGTTTGGTTTGTAGGGCAGCAGATGAGGATCGAATAGACAACTCGTTGGAAAGGTGCTGCTGATACCATATATAAAGATATAGGCTTTGGGGAATTGATTGATTTTATGACTATACTTGTCCTCTTTCATAAGGATTTACAATGGTGATCAAGATCTATAAGGTATGAATTTGGGTACAATATATGGTAAGATTTACAAAAATATATCTACTGGAATATTTAGGAGATATGATAAATCATCCTTTAATAGGGTAGTCCCGTAGGGACACAACCATTGGATGAGAATCTCAACATCCAACTTGAATGAGAGTATTCATATGGCAATGGTTGATATCCCTCATAGCATTCCCCCGGACAAGCAACCATTTTACCGGGAGGGAGGGGTTAGAGTTGATCCCCACTGGGGTCAACCCTAAATCTTGCATTATATGTGAAATGTTGGCCCCCACATTTCCATATGTTTGTGTAATAGGAATGCAAAATTTAGAGTTGACCCAGTGAGATTCAATCCTAGCCCTCCCTCCCCCCATTTTACCCGTAAAGGGATGCTAAGCTCTACAGCCTTCGTCAGCATGTTAGATCAAGGAAATTGTGGTCATATACGTGCGCTTTGATTATGTTACATTTGGTGGAGCCTAAGCTCTAGGATCCCTTAAGCAAAGGGATGGTCAGAAATGAATTCATGTGGAGGCCCGGGAGATCCAAACTCCCTACCACTTATCAACCGGGACTCAATATGATATTTCCATGTGTAAAGTAGCAAGTAAATTCCACCTCTGATTAAATAAATCCAAACAAGAATGGACACCAGCAGTTAGACAACTTCGGGGGTATTCTATTTTTCACAATAGAATAAAATTCTATATTTAAATTAATAAAATTGAATTCTTCTTCAAAAATATGTATCAAGCAGAACTCATCCTTGACTACAGTTATAAATTATATTCTAACAAAAATATTATATTCAAATAACACTATTGTCTCCTATCACAAAATTTCAAAACCAACGGGGAAGAAAATATAAAAGAACAACTTACCAAAAATCTCACGGCAAAAGAAGCACACTCACATGCTTTGCTGAATATCCTCACTGCTCTTATTCTTGCCTCGGAGCATATCTGAAAAAACCACCCCTCATAATGCGCCTGAACCTTGTGTCCTCAACTGGTGGCGATTGTGTAATGGGTTTGGGATTTGGGCTCCAAGGGATCTGGTGGGGGAGCTACGGTTTCACAGTAACTTCTTTTTTCCCGAGGTAGCCCACTTTCAACGAAAAACTGGTGACAGAGGACGCTAATCCAAGATGAGCACCCATCACCTTACTTAGAGCATCGAACGTGCCACCAGACCTTTCCTTTAGTATGATTTCAAGAGCTTCCTTGTGTGCTGGATCAAGAGGCGTCGGTGTCTTTTAATAGATTCTGAATTGCTGGAAGGAGGAAAATCGCGAACGCTTGAAGAGTGAGATCTGTATAAAAAAGATAATAAATGACAACTTGTAAGGAGAAAGTGCGAATCTTCTCTAATATTGGTACGGATATCCTTGTACAAGGCAAACATTATTCAGCATAAGGGACTTACCGACCATCCAGTTGGTAGCAGAGTATTTAAATTTGACAAGCGATATTCGTGATAACAATATCATATTGAATATTGACAATTCTACATTATAATCAATTTAAACTCGAGGGAAGAGACACAGTACCTGTTTGCATCAAGAGCACGAATTGATTCACAAAATGCATTAGCTCTCTCCCGCCGACGTGTTACATCAGTTGAAGGGGGTGGCGATGCCGTGAATTGAAAATCTTAGACAGGAGATGTGAATAGAGTTAAAGAAAAAATATTATATCCGTATTATGAGCTGTTAAGAATAAATTGAAATATGAAGGAGAATATAGTTAATATGTGGTGGGCGGATTCGCTAAGAGGCAAGGGGGAAGTAAAATTTTAATTTTTTTTCGAAGGTAAATTTTTTTTTTTTGGCCTTAAATATTTTAGTTTTAAAATTTTTTTGCGGCCTCCTTCCCAAAAATCATGCGTCCACTTTATGCCCAAGAAGGGTAATGAAGGATATAATCTCGCAGCCTGTCGGTTGTATGCGGTACAGAGACAACCAATGCACGAACCACTGCAATGGTGGCTTCATGCGATCCATCTTCGAGAAAATGTATCCATCTGTATGCGTATCTTGTCAACAATCTAAAATGCAACTTTGGTCAGTCTATTGCATTAATCTGCTCCACGAAGTTGGCTAGACCATAATGCATAATAGAGTACATACAATGTCATTCTTAAACTGTTGTGCCACAGCTCCGAAAGCATCTATGCTTGCATACTTCACTTTCAGGTTTGGTCAGAGCCAAGAGTCGACAAGAGCAGGTAAAACATGAGAGGAGGCACCTTTGCGTCAATATGTGGCACCTAGGAACAAAATATATTATAGACTCTGAGCCAAACCACAATGTTAAGAAAAACGACATCTCTTTCAGAAGAAAGATACTCACGAGGACTTTCAAAAGGTTGGCAGCACTTATTTCAAATTTACATCAGAACTCACAACCATTTCCCATAAGATTTTTAATATCATACTATGGTGGTCTTCAAAAGGTACTGCATCGTTAATATGCTACGAGTCAGCAAATGAACTACACATATCTATTAATCACAAAAATTATGATTTCTCTGCAGGTAACTACCAGATAAAGCGGACGGCATTGGCAATATCATTGCTTAGCTGGTTGACCATCCTGTCCAGAACTTGAATCAACAGATTCCTCAGGTACCTCGTCCAAGTGGGTCACGCTTGCCCGGATATCCCTAGTATGCCTGGCAATAAGAAGCGGTAGGACACACATTGTCGCAAGTCTCTCAGCCATTGCAGTTTGAGGCATCAAACCTATAATAACAGAAGACAAGCCATTTATACGAAAATTAGCAGCTGTGTACAAATAATTTTTAAGATTCATCATCCACTACCTTTAATCTTTGACTGCACTGTTAAGGGGAAGTATTTTAAATCAGCTTTATCACCTACGGCTATTAAGAACAACCGGCAGCATGATGTCCGTCAAATAAAAGTGCCCAAATTGTCCAGCCACTGCAGAAGAAACTGCATTTCATTCCAAAAAAATTATTTGGAAAAAAAATAAGAAACTACAGATAAGAGAAAACGGATACATGCCACCACACTCAAAGTAACTCAAATTCAAAGGAAAGCAAGTACCCTCGTGATTCGAGTTCTTATATTATCTTCCTTCTGTGGCAATAGTGAAGACAACTGAATCAAACTGGGAAAGCACTCAATATGAAGCCACTCAAATTGCGGGCCATTCAACATTTTCCCTGAGAAAAAA
>CAJQUN010002802.1:0-22228 GCA_907163345.1 Haberlea rhodopensis | reverse complement strand
CATCCCATTTTACCCAAGCTACTTTCCGGCAACTCTCCCCTCCCCCCCAAAGAAAAGCACTTTGCATTGATCGGAGTTTTAATAAAACGGTTTTTGGTTTTTGGAGCACGGGGTAATAGGAGAAAAAAGTAGATCGGTAAGGACGTCAACACGGCATTGAGCAAGATCAAACGACCACCAAAAGACACACTCTTATCATCCCACACTGTCAGTCTTTTCCGAAAATTTCTGACAGGTTCCCACAAACGCTTGCCCTGTCTTGTCGCTCCTCTCCAAATTATTGGATCATCCCTTAGGTTAGTGTCTCAAGTAAGTTTGAAATCAATGCCAAATGACGCTTATTCCCTTTGGTTTACGTAAAGATTTTTGAGGAGATTTCTCAACGTTGTGAGATGATGCTAATGTATATGCAGAATAAATTAACAACATTTTGATGGTTTCTTGTTCCTATTTCCTCGAATCTTCCCAATTCTCTTAATACTATGTATGGTTTCTCATCCAGTGCGCTGAAACTTTTCAAATGTCTCAGGGAACAAACAACATACTCAAACTTTTGGAGAAAATGAAATATAAGGGGTTGCGGAAGAATACAGAGTCTTGGGCGATGTGGCTTCTGGTTTAAGAGTATATGTCGAGCAACTGAAGTCCAAAAATGGTGGTTTTGATGAATATGTTCAACATGCATATGCGATAGAGCAACAAGTCACTGAGTTTGAAGCTGTAGTTTCGATGCTTGATAAATATGTTTCTATGGTCGAAACAAAGATGAAATCTATCTACCAGATTCCACCTTCATAGATTTTTTCATTCTTTCAAAATAATGTTCTCATCGTCATTTTTTTTACTGAAGTTCTACCTATCCAATCAATATTTTAGATACAGTGCAACTTATATTTAGCAATAATGTCGCATGATATTTGAGGATTTTCTTGTTGGAAGGACTACACATAACAATTAATAACTCAAGTCAAGATTAACACGTGACTTTTTGTAGCAGTAGGGGGTTAAAAACTTACGATCATAAAGTTTTGTGGTTCAATTGAAAGAATCTAAAACTTATGGGCTTTGCGGATTAATCTATAGTTAAGGGGTAAGAT
This sequence comes from Haberlea rhodopensis, assembly GCA_907163345.1. NCBI lineage: Eukaryota > Viridiplantae > Streptophyta > Magnoliopsida > Lamiales > Gesneriaceae > Haberlea > Haberlea rhodopensis. The sequence goes on along the minus strand of CAJQUN010002802.1, from coordinate 21,131 downwards.
TAAATGTTAACTATTTAATCAAATTGAACTTTAAATCCGCGTTGTTTTTGTATCTAAAGCCAGAACATCGGTTATCGCCTTCAATCACAGCCGCGTCCCTCCCGCTGTCTCCCATTCAGACAGGCGAACCTCTCACATACACAAGAAATCACAAAATGACCACATCCATGGGCCCTCCGCCTTCCAGAAACCCTTCAACTGCCGTCGACGCGGCTGAACCCTCAGCCTCCGAATCAGCAGACACCACTAAACTGCTCCCATCGCCTCCCTTACCTCCCAGCACTTCAGAATCTGAACCGGAGTCCGAATCCTGCGAAAACCATCACGGACCTCAACTAAATCCGCACCAGACCGATCCCTCTGAGAATTCCACTCAACTTTCCAATTCTGCTGGTGCATACAGTAATACTTCTGAAAGCATTGAAAAGGAGGACGAAAATAGTAAAAACAATGCAGCAGTTCCATATACGATTCCTGCATGGAGCGGATCACCCTGCCACCATTTCTATCTTGAAGTTCTGAAAGATGGAGCCATCGTTAATCAATTTGATGTGTTAGTAACTCATGCCTTCGGGTCTTAATATTATTTGTTGTTGTAGAAATCTATTGGTGTCTAGGTTTATCAGTCTCCTCTACGTTACTTTATACTATATTTTAGTTATTTTTTTTTTTTTTTGAAAAAAAATTTAAATTGTAGTTGATGGATCAAAGAGAACCTTTCTCTTGCTCTGCTTTAGATATTAACTCGGAAATTTTTATGAGCATTAGAAAAAGTTTTTCTCGTGTGGTTTTGTTGCATTTTTTATTTCTCAAAAGGTCCAGCTACCTTAGAAAAGAACTTAGATTGTACTTGGATGTGTTATTTGATTAAAAAAAGGATTTGAAACTTAGATTTTAATGATTTTATCTTGGGTGTATTAGTATAATTACCAATACATGCTTATACATTGATAGAGGTGAATTTGAAATTTACATAAATTATATTCATCTATACAGACCAAATGGATTTTAAAATACAGATTTGAGATCCTACGATTACCTCAATCCAAAAGCACGCCTACAAACTTTAGAAATAAATAGTGATAAAACTTGTTTTTACTTGCTTTTGCTGTAATTAGGTTTATTAATTAAGTTTGATTGCATTACATTTCCATCTGGTATACTCATCCAGGAATAAAAAGGGGGCTTACATGTTTGGCCGCGTGGATCTTTGTGATTTCGTGCTCGAGCATCCTACAATTTCTAGGTTTCATGCTGGTACAGTCTTACCTATGCTTTGTAAATTGTTTTCATCCTCTATTTCTATTGTGTGCTGTTTCATTCCTCCATCAGTCCACAATTTGATTCCCTTGGATTCTTGCTTTCATGAAACATATTATGAGTTTTCTTGCATCTACTTTCTCTGTGAAATGAGGTGCTTTTTGTTCATTATTTGCATTTAGAAATTCCTTTTTAAGTTGGAGGATGATATCCTTTATGATCGTCAAAACCTGTATATTTTAGTCTGAAGCTGAGTTTATGACGGGAACAGCATTTTGCACTTTAAGCTTTAGTGTTGCGGTAGTGTTTATCAAGTAAGAGTTCATGTTTGGAAGTTTCCCTTGTGCACTTAGGTTTGTTATTGCCAAAATGCAGCAGGAGTTATCCAGGAAAATTATGGTTTTAATGAATATCAAGATACATCATTTGTTACTGTTCTAATCGTAGGCTACTCCTTGCATTTTATGTGATGACAATCTTATAAGAGCATTGATTTGTGGTTGTAAACTATTGACATGAAATCGTAAAAATTTCCTTCTGTTGGTTTGAATTATGTTTTTCATTTGGAATACGAGTGTGATGCTGGTTAAATATACTCATAACTATCTGACAACTTCTTTTAAATATGCATCATGTTTCTAGTTCTTCAGTTCAAAAGAAGTGGAGATGCATATCTCTATGATCTTGGCAGCACACATGGGACATTTATAAACAAGAACCAGGTACAAATTTTCTGAGAACCACGTGTGTTGCTCAAGTTTAAGTTTTTAACCATGTATGTTGTCCATGAAACATGACTCTATCTTATTTGTCTTGCCAAGTTTAAGGATATTAAGTATAAATGTATCAAATCTCATGTTTATGAAATTGACTGAGCAGCAACTGTTTGCTGTTCTTTAAACATAAAGCTGATACATTCTATAGATGGCCGATGCATCTGAGATCTTACCGATTGCATCACTTCTTGTGTTGATTGTGTAATTTTCTTCATGTTCAAAAAACATTAGATGGATAAGATGAATCTGTGGTCATCCCTTTATTTATTTTTACTGTTGATCCCAAATTGTCATATTGAAATAAGATCATTCATTCATCTCTCTCTCTCTCTCTCTCTCTCTCTCTCTCTCTCTCTCTGATTATGCATTATTTGCTGATGTATCAGGTAAATAAGAGGGTTTTTGTGGATTTGCATGTTGGTGATGTCATCCGTTTTGGCCAGTAAGTAGCCGCTCCGGCCTTGATATTTATGATGGTTTTTGCCTCAACTAATGTATTTACTTCATACACGAATCTTTCAGTGTTGATGTTTGAATCCAACTTTCTTCTACTTTTATGAAATTCTCATAAATTTTTTAGATTTTAAATCTTGTGAGACCTTCGGGTCCAAAGAGAGCAATTACCATGTTTATTTCTATGTATATTTCACATTTTATTTTAACTTGGCAGCTTTGTTCTCATTTTTATTTTTCTTGGCACAGCTCATCTAGGTTGTACGTATTTCAAGGACCATCTGAATTGATGCCACCTGTAAGATTCTTTTGTTACAATAATCTGTAGTTTCAATTTCCACAATAGCCTAAAATTTGCTCATTAAATAAAATAAATTGTACAATTTCTTAGTCGTTGTCTGAGTAAATGGCTCTAAAATGACAGCTTTAGTTTATACTCGCTTATTATGTCATCAATTTCCGATGTATTGAGATTTTTTCCATGTGGTTGAAAGGAAGCTGGCATGAAAAGTTTAAGAAATTCCAAGCTTCGGCTGGAGATGCAAGATATGGAAGCATCACTTCTACGAGCAAGAGTGGAAGCATCTCGTGCGGATGGAATTTCATGGGGAATGTGTGAGGATGCTGTTGAGGAAACCGAGGTTTTGTATTTTATGTTGTTTTACTTAGAATGAAATAGTTACAGGAGAAATGTTATCCAGGATTTGATTCTTGTACAGAAGTAACATTGTTGTGTTATTCTACTCGCTTCTCTCTTTCTTGTAGTTATGATCCTATGTGTGTATTTTGAACTCATAACGTGGAGATTTTCAGAATCTTTGGAACCTGAAAACAAAAACTTACCATATTTTTCTTTCCCCTCTGGAAGAGAAGCTACAATCTTTTGTATTTTCCTCGTCTCACTAATGTTTTTGTTTGAAATGATAACTGATCCAATTTTTTGGTTTTATTTTTTCATGTGCATATGCTTCAACTTTCTCATAATTTACAAATTGAGGGTTGTCCTGTTCTTTTATCCTTCTTACAAGATGCTTTCTGACATGTAGGATGAAATTGATGAGATTACCTGGCAAACTTACAAGGGTCAGCTAACGGAAAAGCAAGAAAAAACACGAGATAAAGTAATTAAGAGACTTGAAAAGGTTAGTTGTATTCTGTTACCAGAAGATGCTCCCAGAATGCATTTGGTTGCCTACTTTGCACAGTCTATCACTTCTGTGTTTGACTGTATTTGAATTCATTGCATACCTACCTTAGGCTCTTGCTGGCAATTGAAAACTTAAAATCACTTTTGAATATGTTTTAATCTTGGCTTTATTATTATTTCTTTAAACAAGAAGCATTTTTCAGGTTTGGACAGAGCAATTGAAATAAGTTTTTTAGGCAGAAGTTAAAGCAGAAGCTCACATTTTCAGGCTTCTGATTTTTAAAACACCTTTTGCATCCAAACATCACCTTTTAAAAACGACAATGTGCTTATTACAGAAAGAGCGGCTTCTGTGCTTTTGTTAGATAGCTTCCATATCCGATTGTAGTCGTAGTAAGCTATATATATTTTAAGCTATATATATTTATGAGCCCCACTAACAAATTGCTGAATAGTTGAATCTATAATAGCCGTAAATTATCCTATATTCTTTGGTTTTTAAGCTCCCAGGACAGTACTTGTGAGCTCAAATCTCTGATGCATTTACATTTTCATGTCAGGGTTGAGTATATCTCGACATCTCTATTGCATTTGATATTTGTGACCATGTAACTACCTACCTGGAATTCGACCATTTGTTTAGATAAACCTCTCATAATTTTGTCTGTTGTTTTAGGGTATTGGGTGAGGTATGGGACGTCCTCCTTTCCTTATGTCGGCTGTTAGTCTTCTAGTTATGTAGCTTGCAACATTTTCTGATATAGAAATTGTAAATCTGTAGCATCGATGGTTTTTCTGTTCTTCCTTAGATTGCTCACATGAAGAAAGAGATAAATGCTATCAGAGTGAAGGACATCTCTCAAGGTGGCTTGACACAAGGACAGCAAACTCAGATTGCTAGAAATGAGCAAAGAATATCACAGGTATATCATAATTATGTGGGCATACTAAAAAGAGATATTTATGCACATTGCTTTTTGCATTTGGCTTATACATCGTACACATTTTTATGGGCAATTGATTTAGTTTATTTAGTCAAACAAATTTCAAAAGTGGTTTCTATTTAGTCAAGCAAATTTAAGAAGTGATTTCTGTCAGTCAAACAAATTTGGAAAAAAATCATACTAAACAATTGAAACACAGTGAAAGCCTGGTTGTCAACCAGGACAGTGTAGATACTGCTATCTGACCTCCCACATATGAGTGTAGATAGTTCTGTTTCCTTAAGTCACGCTGCTTACATATAAAGTTTTTTCCTTTTTGTTTGAGGGTTAGAATTTTGCAAGTCAATTTCATATCCTGTCATAAACAGTCACTGCCATCATTTATCACTCATCTGTCGCCAAAAGTAGTAGAGTAGGACATACAATTTTTGAGGCGAAAGTGTTCTTTGCCTTTGGTTTGTGAATCCTAATTCATCTTTTACTTGACACTTACGTGCCATAAGATACTGATATGACAACCTCATTCTTAGAGTAATAGATGTTTCTATTCATTCTATCCCTGCAATTTTGACTCCCTAGAATAATTATGGATGGCATCTTTTGAATAACAATTCGCTTTCTGTAATTTTAATACACGAACCTTATTAGATAATGGAAGAGCTTGAGAATTTGGAAGAGACTTTGAATGATAGTATTCGGGAAAGTATGGGTGCACGGACTGGAAGGATGTCCCGAGGTAATAGAAAAGGAGCGACTGAAGATGAAGTAGAAGATTATTTCAGGTACACTAACAAATTCTTTAGTCAACATTGTATAGCAAGTGAAAGGTCCTAACCAGTCTGCAAAAACTTTCACTGACCTTATATTCTTTGTTCTAGAGTTTCTCTCTCTCTTAGGAAGTCCAATGCTCAATGTCAAATAATATAACTTATACATTTACTGTATATATTTGTTACTCACAAGCAGTGATGATGATGATTTCTACGATCGGACAAAGAAGTCCTCAAAACACAAGACTAGTGAAGACCAATCTGTAGAAACAGTCGATTCTCTTCTCGATAAGAAAGATGCCATACTTAAAAAGATGGAAGATAAGAGAGAGCTGTTTCGGGGCAAGGACAAAGCAACACAGACAAATGAGGTTGTTGAACCTGGAGATGCACTTGATGCATACATGAGTGCAGTTTCGTCTCAGTTAGGTGTGTTAATTCTTTCAACATAAATTTCTAATCTCGGGTCTCTCTTTATCTCCACTTTTATTAATCAAGAGATTGAACATTTATGTGGTTCTACAGCCTAAAACTGAATCATATTTCCGTCACTGATCTGTTCTAAAACATCCAAAGAATTTTTGCCACTTGTGGATGTGTCAACTTCGGCAAGCAGTTTCTTTTCATTTTCATCCTTTCAGCTACATGCTTTAATAGGTTAAAACAGTTCTCTTGTGAAGTAGAAAAAATTTGTCATTGGGTTATATTTAGTTCCCTTGAGAAAATTTGGGGACAAATAATATTCAGAGTTTGAATGCAAAATGGTTGTCTTCTAATCAAAAGAAGATTTTTCAATCCAGTTGTAAATATGAAGAAATCCAAACAAAACAGGAAGTATGATCTCTCCTTCAAACTGGCTGGTTATCTTTATTTAAGTGATTCTTAGTGGAACTACCACTCAAAGTACAGAATGTTGATTTTCTCCGAATGGATGATAGGCCTGATGTGTGATTGTGCTTTACTCCCGCTCTCTCTTATGAATGGGCAAATGTTTTTTGTGGGATTATATGCCCGTAAATCACTTCCTTTGACTAAAATTTGACGGTTTTTTGTGTGCTTTGCAACAGTTCTGGACAACGAGGAAAAGATTGGTAAAGAGTTAGCCACTCTTCAATCAGAGTTGGATAGGATTCTCTACTTGCTGAAAATTGCCGATCCTACAGGAGAAGCAGCTAGACGGAGAGAATTCAATGCACAGAAACCTAAAGCAATTGTGAATCATATTCCTAATTCAGACAAAAATGGAAGTCTTTTAGCAGAAGCTTCATCTGTTAAAACCATCCAGGACAAGGTTATTGTTGACCCCGCCGCGTCAAAATCTGCTGAAAAGCAGGAAGAACCAGACTCCATACCTGACAAAACTGAGACTTCGCCTCCTGCATTTACCGTTATGAAGCCACAATGGCTTGGTGCCGTAGTGGACAGGAAAAAACAAGAAATTGTACAAGAAGCGCCAGAAGATTCACAGGAGAAAGATCAGTTTGTTGACTACAAAGATAGGGGGGCGATGCTGATTAAACCAGATCCTTCCCAGATGGAAACAAGAATTGAAGATGCATCCCCTGGTCTGATAATAAGGAAACGGAAACATGTTGAAATTTCCAAGGCCAATGAGGTCAAAGATTCTGAACCATCTGTTGATTCTAATCTTCAAGCAGAAGATGCAGTGGCCTTGTTGCTCAAGCATTCAAGAGGATACAACCATGCCTTAGATGAGGAAGTAAAACCTGTTGGTGAAGGTTTGCCCAAGAATCAAAGAACGAAAGATAGGGGGAAGCCGCAACGGGTGCTAGGTCCAGAGCGACCATCTTTTCTGGATGATGAGTCGGAATTTACGTGGGTTCCGCCTGAAGGTAATAGATCTTTGATTTCAGTTATGAAGTTATATAAATAAATAATGAGACCACTTGGAAGTTGACCTTTGTTTCCTTGTTTTTTGTGCTACGATTTTCCACACAGGTCAATCTGGTGATGGAAGAACCTGTCTGAACGATCGTCTTGGTTACTGAATTTTGATGGGATTGCTTCTGGACTGATACTTGAAATTCTATACATGACAAGTATTTGGCTGAGACTGTTTAGATTTTATGTTAAGATTAATCACCGCCTTGTATGAACTCAGTTGTGGGACGAAGTGAAGATAGTGCGAAAGATGCTCCTCTCCGACTCTCGAGTTAGGTGTAAATGTAATGTACAGCAAAGACTGCGCTTTCACTCCAGCAGAACTTTGTGTTTTCATCTGAAACCTAACTAAGCAAAGCTGAGATTCTATACATTTAACTCTTTTATATTTCGAGATATTACTGTCACAAAACACGAATCTCAAAATAATGTAATGTTTGAAGAACAGAATTCCAACTTGCAAGCTAGTGGCTGATTCAAATATTTCATTTTCGCTCCGTAACAAGATTGATCAATAGCCACAGATGGATTGCAGTTGTACAGCGGAAACAAGCTTCTTCTTTATTGGAGTGAGGAAGTATTAAATGAATCAAATATTTGAAGAATGCAGGAGTAACATACTTCAACAATACTTTACAAAGAATTTCCACATGTGGATCAACGATTGATAGGTCTTCGACCATTCTAGCACTTTCTGATCTGGGTTTACCACTCGCACCGGATAGATAAAATGACTTAAGCAGAACTGCAATAAATATTCCATGAGATTAAAAAGAAGGCGATGAGCAACAGGCAGAGGATGATATGATTGGAAAACATTAAACATACCAACCCTTTATCCTCAAACCTTAGTTCCTACAGGTTTGAAACAGTCGATATTGCACAAGACAGCAGATCTCATCATATCTCCAAAGCTGCCGCCATTCAATAACAGCAATCAAGGATAAAGTTAAAAAAGATGATAGGAACATAATCAGACAATCATAGATGTGTACGGGGTGTATCATGGAAGAGATTTTGAAGTAAATTTAGACCAACCGATCAATGCTGTTCCTTGCTCTCTCTGGTTGTTCTGCATTATTATTCGCTTTCTCCGAACAATCCACACTCTTTCGAAATCTTTCTCTCTTGTCAATGCTGGATCTGGATTTGTCTCTTATATCCGTGCTTACTCTGGGATCTGTACTTGACCTTAACTTCTCTCTTTGATCTATGCTCGGTCTGGGTCGGCAATCTGTGCTGTTCCGAGCAATGTCCATCGGATCCATCGATGATAAGGATCCATTTCTTAGATGTCCTGATTTCTCAATAGCTACTATAAACTTCTTTAAATGTTTGATATATTCCGGGTAAAGCTCCAGGTCACAGTGATTGCCACCTTTAATCCATAATGGCTCATACTTATCTTTACAAAGCTCCCAGAGCTGTCTACCGTGGGAACAATCAACCACGTCATCTGCAGTACCCTATTGATGTCAAATTTTAACATTTTGTCATGAAATGTTGGATCGATCTCCAATACAATGACCATAGAGTACTAGTGAATATGCCACAGTTAAAGACAAATCATAATGGGTACAGTTAAATTGTCAGGGAAATCATTGGAAATAACTCAAAATGCACTTCAATTGCAGAATTCAAGGTTGATAAAAATCCAATTCCAGACGTCGAAGATACTCTCTACCTCAAAGAACTTTACCTCCACATATTCAGTTTAGCGAAAGAATCGCTCGGACTGGTGAAAATTCGATAACCAAGAAGTCTCCAAGCAAGGACAAAATTGAGATGACATCTACTCTATTCTCTAGCTAATAAAGCAAATGGTCTAAGATATAAATTCCACCTCTGACATATGAAAGGATGTTGGTATGCGCAATGAAAGATTAAACTTTGTGGTCTAGGGATGTTGCAATAGCATACATTGTTTAAAGGCAAAATACATAGGCTGATGCATCTAGTCAACCAAATGAGTACAATAGCAAAAATACTGATTGCTGATGCTGATTTTACACAATACCATATTATATATTCAAAGTTGGCTAGCGCCAGAATGTGATTAAAAGTACAATTATGGAAAGTATTGTATCTATTAACGACTAGAGTGTGCAAATAAAGTGTTCCTGCCACCTTTCAGCATGTTCTTTAAACGATAGGCAGCAAGATAAAGTACTTCATTACCTGGTGGAGATAAACACTTACATGAATAAGCAAGACTGGACACTGGACTACCGGAATTTTGTCAATGTTCTGCATGAAAAGAAAAGGAGTGTGTCAACGGAAGATTCGTCCTGATAATACTGCGAAACAAACAGCCATTTTTAATTCTTTTGAAAGGTTATGTTTACCTTATAAATGTCAAACCAATATGTACGCTTAACTGGATACAACACTCGTAATCCAGATAGTATTGCACTGTGCAGGATTACAGCTCTTAATCTAGACAAACGAGATGCCAAATCCAAAGTTGGTCCACTGCCAACAGATTGTCCATACAATATTATATCATCTTCTGTCACCCCATAAGTCTCTTGAAGACATTCAAATGCCGCTTCTATATCCGCATAAGTGTTTTGCTCACTCGGCTTTGAAAAAAATAAAAGAGTAACAAAACTCAGCATTTTCTAATTACAAAGTACCTCAAAGCTAATAAACTCATATACCTTGCCAGTAGACTGTCCGTAACCTGAGTAGTCATACCTGCCACAAAGAAATAAACAACTCAGACATCATACATATAATTTTGCCAACGTACAGTTCTTTATTGTCTGAATTGTATTTACAAACATTTTGCAAGAATGAGAAGGAGAACTCCAAAAGCAAGAATAGAGCTGAAAACTTGATGTGCTCCCAAGACATGCCTCATTTTGATAAGCAAAAAAACAACAGTTATCTGCATGTAGCTTCGACCAAGAAAATTACCATCAATAACTCCAGTATGTATATATTTAGCACTCACATTTGTTCAACCAAACACACGAACCACAATCAATCCTTGAACTACAATGCACATACACCTCAATCCAAAGCTTTGTCCACCTCTATTTTGTTTTCCTTTTATGGTATAATATGAACCTCCACACAATGAAGAAACAATTCAAAAGTTGGCCCATCAAATCACTCACAATCTACAGGTCCCTTCCCATTCCCAAGCACGCATACTCCATTACATAAAAGTGATAAAACCAATTGTAAAAAAATTACAACTTTTTATTCATCCAGCAAAAAAACCAATTCAAAATTAAAAAGAAAAATAACTAAAAGATTAATATTTCGCTGAATATTTTGAAAATACCCCATCAAGTTGACTCGGAGGTGGAAGCTGAGCTCGCTGAAGAGATCATACATCTGCCCAAGATCGGCTGCGTTGCCATGAGAGTATAAAATTGTAAGCTTTGCCATCGGGTTCTTCACATACACCGCCACGATCTCCGTCCCTCTCTTCGTCTTCACTTTGAGAACATCAACGTTTTCCTTCTCCGCCACCTCCGTCATACTCATCTTCCCCGTCGACTCCTCTACCGTCAACCCATATGAAGAAGGATTCGGCGGAAAAAACGCGAATTTCGCCGCCATCGACGACGTTATCGCTCCCATCTGCACCAATAACTACACAAGAAAGACTATATAAAAGAAAGAAAATCTCCCTCCCTCACTCCCGATTCAAAAGCTAGCTATTCCGCAGTGCGATTAAAATTCGTATTTTTCACAAATTTTATATTTGCGCATTACGAAAAATCAAATTGTCTCGATATATTCCATTAAATTCTGGATTCAATTATCATGTGCGAATATGTTAATAGAATGGATAGGGGGAAACCGGAGGCGGAGGACCCCCCGGCCACGTTGGCACATGTAAGATAATGATGGTCGGAAATGTACTGTTGGTACACATAATTCTGCGACCGGAAATGCGTTTTATCTTATATAACTGCGAGTTTAAATTATTACTGAGAACGCATTCATGTGGTAGGAGACGTGGCAGTCAGTAACGGTAGGGGCAATTTGGGGTTATGATGATGTTCTAACCTAAATCACATTATACGGGTCTGCAGACCCGGGTGCTGATAAAATAAAATTAAGGGAAAAAATCAGGCCGGTACAATGTGTTGAAAAATTGTTGATCATAGTCAAGGAAAAAACATTAAATCACTTAGGTCCACTTTGGAACAAAAAGACAAATGTACCCTTACTTTTAAATTCTCTCTCTCCCTTTTTGATTTATCTCTCATACTTTTGTCGTTCTCTCTCATCTTTTTCGGATTCTCTCTCATCCTTTTCGGATTCTCTCACATCCTTTTTGGATTCTCTCTCTTCCTTTTCAGATACACTCTCATCCTTTTCGGATTCTCTCTCATCCATTTCGGATTCTCTCTCTTCCTTTTCAGATTCTCTCTCTTATTTTTTGCATTCTCTCTCCTTTTTGAATTATCTATCTTCCTTTACACCAGTTATAATTACATGCACCAATTATAATTTACATGCACCAGTTATAATTTACATGCATCAGTTATAATTGCATGCACCAGTTATAATTTACATTCACCAGTTATAATTACATGCACCAGTTATAATTTACATGCACCAGTTATAATTACATGCATCAGTTATAATTTACATGCACCAGTTATAATTACATGCACCAGTTATAATTTGCATGCACCAGTTATAATTACATGCACCAGTTAAAATTTACATGCACCAGTTATAATTTACATGCACCAGTTACAATTTACATACATCAGTTATAATTAGATGCACCAGTTTTAATTACATCCACCAGTTATAATTTACATGCACCAGTTATAATTACATGCACCAATTACAATTTACATGCACCAGTTATAATTAGATGCACCAGTTATAATTAAATGCATCAGTTATAATTTACATGCACCAGTTATAATTAGATGCACCAGTTATAATTCTCATGCACCAGTTATAATTTGCATGCACATGTTATAATTAAATGCACCAGTTATAATTTATCACCAGTTATAATTATATGCACCAGTTATAATTTACATGCAACAGTTATAGTTACATGCATTAGTTATAATTTACATGCACCGGTTATAATTATATGCATCAGTTATAATTTACATGCACCAGTTATAATTACATGCACCAGTTATAATTACATGCAACAGTTATAATTTATATGCACATGTTATAATTACATGCATCAGTTACAATTTACATGCACTAGTTATAATTACATACATCAGCTATAATTCTCATGCACCAGTTATAGTTTACATGCACCAATTATAATTTGCACGCACCAGTTATAATTTACATGCACCAGTTATATAATTAAATGCACCAGTTATAATTTATCACCAGTTATAATTATATGCACCAGTTATAATTTACATGCACCAGTTATAGTTACATGCACTAGTTATAATTTACATGCACCGGTTATAATTATATGCATCAGTTATAATTTACATGCACCAGTTATAATTACATGCACCAGTTATAATTACATGCAACAGTTATAATTTATATGCACATGTTATAATTACATGCATCAGTTACAATTTACATGCACTAGTTATAATTACATGCATCAGCTATAATTCTCATGCACCAGTTATAGTTTACATGCACCAATTATAATTTGCACGCACCAGTTATAATTTACATGCACCAGTTATAATTACATTCACCGGTTATAATTTTCATGCACCAGTAATAATTACATGCATCAGTTATAATTTGCATGCACCAGTTATAATTACATGCACCAGTTATAATTACATGCATCAGTTATAATTTACATGCACCAGTTATAATTACATGCACCAGTTATAATTTGAATGCACCAGTTATAATTTACATGCACCAGTTATAATTACATGCACCAGTTATAATTTACATGCACCAGTTATAATTACATGCACCCGTTATAATTTGCATGCACCTGTTATAATTTACATGCACCAGTTATAATTACATGCATCAGTTATAATTTACACGCACCAGTTATAATTACATGCACCAGTTATAATGACATGCACCAGTTATAATTTGCAAGCACTATTTATAATTACATGCACCAGTTATAATTTTCATGCATCAGTCATAATTTACATGCACCAGTTATAACTACATGCACGAGTTATAATTTGCATGCACCAGTTATAATTTGCATGCACCAGTTATAATTTACATGCACCAGTTATAATTACATGCACCAGTTATAATTTGCATGCACCAGTTATAATTTGCATGCACCAGTTATAATTACATGCACCAGTTATAATTTTCATGCATCTGTTATAATTTACATGCACCAGTTATAATTACATGCACCTATTATAATTTGCATTCACCAGTTATAATTACATGCACCAGTTATAATTTGCATGCATCAGTTATAATTTACATGCACCAGTTATAATTATATGCACCAGTTATAATTTACACGCACCAGTTATAATTACATGCACCAGTTATAATTTGCTTGCACTAGTTATAATTCATGCATGAGCTATAATTTTCATGCACCAGTTATAATTACATGCACCAGTTTAAATTTGCAAGCTCCAGTTATAATTTGCATGCACCAGTTATAATTTGCATGTATAAGTTATAATTATATGCACCAGTTATAATTACATGCACCTGTTATAATTTGCATGTATCAGTTATAATTAAATGCACCATTTATAATTTATATGCATCAGTTATGATTACGATCCAACATATAAAATTACATGCATCAATTATAATTTACATGTACCATTATAATTTTGTACCAGTTATAATTTACATGCGCATGTTATTTTTTAAATTTTAATTATAATTTTGTACCAGTTATAATTTACATGCGCATGTTATTTTTTAAATTTTAATTAAAATTTTGTACCAGTTATAATTTACATGCGCATGCCGGTTATTTTTAAAATTTTAATGGCAATCGTAAATATCTTTTTAAAAAAAATTAATGGCAAATAGAGGAGAGAGAATGCAAAAAGTAGGTGAGAGAAACAAAATGTAGGTTTAAAAAAGAGTATATAAAATTTAAAAAGGAAGAGAGAGAATGCAAAAAGTAGGAGAGAGATTGCATAAAGTAAGGGTATTTAGGGAATGAGAAAAGACCTTTTTTGAAACAAAGTTTGGAAAATGAACTTATGTGAAAAGATATTTTTCCTCCCTGCATTTATTTGTACACTTTTTAAAAATGAAGATTTATGTCAAAAACTTGTTTGGTAAGAGTGCTTAAATGTAAATTTCCCTAAAATTAAATATATTTAATACATATTATATTTGACAAATTTATATTATTTACTGTGTAATTTAAATATTTTATTTGATCGCTATCATAATATGTATAATTATTGTTCTTCGAAAAATACATTTTAGAGAATGAAAATTGAAAATGAATTATTAATATTGGTCATAAGATAATGAATTCGAGAGCTGAAACCAAATATTACATCTGTGTTTCAACATGTTTGTAGTATGAATATATTAAAAATGACTTATATTATTTGTGTTAAGAATGTCTAACATTTAAATTCACGACTTACTAAAACATAGTCAGTGACTTAATAAACTTAGTCGTAAAGCGTCACACGTGCATTCAATGCACCAGATCACGACTGGAGCATCAGTGCATTAGTAAACCTTAGTGCGTTTTAAAGCGTCGCAAAATCATTCAATGCGTCAATTCGAGACTGGAGCATCAGCACGCGAATAGAAATATGAGGATTATGTGACTTATGTTCTAGCGTTAGAGACAATGTTTTGAAGTGGGCTTATTTGGTATGTAAATAAATTTTGATATTTATAAATAATTTGTGTTTGGATTAGTTAGAAGTGGGGATGCTTGGCTGTTTCACGAGTGGACAATTTGTGTTCTCTTGTGATCAGAAACAAAATCTGTATTAATTAAAAGTTGTTGAGTCAGAGTGGTCTGTTAAAAAGTTAATATTTTTTGGTTATGATTAGGAGTATAGAATAAAATTACACATATTAAGGCAGGTGGCAACTTCTAGAGTGAACCTAGTTCAACTCTTTCACTATTCTGACTTCGTCTCTCAATGATGGAATAAAATGATCAACATCAAATATGCCCCTGAATGAACAGTTGATAGAAAAAAGATTCTAACACCAACTTATTGAACATAGATTAGAACTAAAGACGAGTTCACCACCGTGAGAAACTATAAGGTAAAAGCAAATAAATTTATCGACAAGTGATCAAGGAATGCGAGTAGCACTTATCATTTTCGCTGGTGAGATCTGAGAATTGAAGAGGAAGGAAGTAGAGCAGCTCATTCCCGACATCCATGAGCTCGGGATTATCAAGGGAGAGGGAGTAATCCGACGGGAAGGCCTAATTCACGACTGCTATGCCAATTAATACAATCCAATTAATCTTGCCTTCAGTGAACCGCACAAAATTTGAAGCCTTCCAACTCGATGCATGTGCACGGATAAGTATTAATATTTAATATGAAGGAGCATCAAACAAAAAATTCAACTGAGAAAGAACCAAACAAATGGCGTATCAAAAGTAAAAACTCCGAAATATCCTTTTCAAGAATTTGGATTTTGGTGAGATTGCCAGAAAATTGCAGCCACAGGATATTGGAGATGAAGGGTCAATCCAAAGTGTGGGAGGTTGTTGTGGCGTCGGTGTTTTGTTGGGTTTCTCGCTCGCTTTTTTTTTTTAGACTGCCACATCGGATGAGGATTCAGCATAAAAGAGATTAAATTAAGGGATAATTACATCTACACACCCTCGACTTTGGCTTATTTACATAAAGCACCCATCGACTTTGGCTTATTTACAGAGACCTACCCTTCAGACATAACACCGTAAAAAACAATTAACAGAATGCTTGAAATGACGTTTTTGCCCTCTTGTATTATTATCATAGTATTTTTTTTTGTAAATATAATGATAAAATGATCTTGTTTTAGGCCACGATCTTTAATGACAATCATATGTTTAGACGTTGACGTTAAATGATATGTCTTATGTCATGATCTTTAATGACGCTCGATGTTTTATCGGATCGGTTTATTCGATTTAATATAAAAATCAGCCACTTCGATTGGCTGAAAAACAAATTTGGTCGGTTCCATTTAAAATTCGATTCTGAAGCTCACCTCTAGTTGAACTCATATATGGGTAGCTTGTTTTCAAAATTAGATTTTATCCCGTTCCTCAAATTATTAATCATATATTATTATATTTTAAATCATTTATTGAAAGTACGATGATTATATATTATAAAATTCAGTATTTTTTGGCTGACCAATATTTATTGACGTCAATTTCAAAAATGGCAATCAAACATATTATTTTTTAATTTGACTTTCAATTTGATTTAATTCAAAATATTACACAATGTGGTTATTTCTAACAAAAGTTTTTAAATTATATATATATATATATTGATTTTTTATGGTATATAATAATATTTTACAAGATTGAATAAAATTGATAAATATTAAAATTATTAGGAAAATAAAAAAAATATTTAGTAATTAATAATAATATTTGAAATAAACAATTCGAAAAATAAAATAATAATTTTATTACGATCACACCCCTATAAAATATCATAATTACAAAGATACCCCTTCTAAAAATTTAGGTCAAACTAGTGGTCAAAGTTACCAGGGTCAATTTGGGGTTTTCAATAAGAATTAAGGGAGGTTTTTGTAACGGCCGTTACTTTTACTAACGATAGGGGGAGTCTCTGTAATTTTCCAAAGTCGATGGAAACTTTTTATAAATAGCCAAAATCGAGGAATGTAGATGTAATTATCCCTTAAATTAATACCAAACAACACATTACTGTTTTGGTTACAATTTTTGAAGGAGGAGTAGGTGTTGCTGGTAGCAGTCGAAATGCTTTAAGGAATATATATAAATATGGTACATTATGGAAGAAAGAGTGTAAGACAGTTTATTTGATGTTATCCTAAGGGCATTATCCTCGGGGATAGATGATATCATATATTAAGAATATTCTATTTGGAATATTCGCAACGCAAGGTAGATGTAACCCCTAGGATACTACCCATGAGGTAGCATCAAATATTCCGTACAAGTGCGTAATGGTTTGGGAAATATTTGAAAAAGAAGCTATCACTAAAAATATAAACGAGGAGAAGCTTATATGTTTATGGAGTGGAGTAGCTGGGTCATATACCTCATCTCTGGCCATATGAAAAACAATTAAGGTCAGATTTTTATTTTAGTTTTTAGTTTTTTTTGTTTGAGTTTAAAGATTTTTTACCAAATAACAACAACAATAATAATAAGGTTAATAGAAGTTGAATTTTTTTTGACAAGAAATTAGAAGGATCAAAAGAAGACATTGGGGGAGAGGACAAAACTGAAAACACAATAGATGGATCGAGTTTCTGTGCAAAGGGAGGAAAAAAAACAGAAAAAAAGTATACTCCACAGACGATAAACAATTGTTGTCGACGACACGACACGAAAAGCGTGTCTTTTGTTAACGCGCTTTTAGTTATTACTAGTATTTTTTAATTCAACAAAAAGTCCATTCAAGTCGTCTCCTCCTCCTCCTAAAAAGTCCCGAAAAGAAAAGAATAGAAATGTTGCATAAGATAGCCAGACATATAGATACGATCTTCTGACATCGGGTATTGCGTCCAAATCCTCTATCTCCGTTAGCTAGGTACTTATATTTTTAGTTTTTGTCTTATGTCTATCATGTTTTTCCCCACAATTGTTGGGTGGGAATCAGCTTAGAGTTGTGTACTCCGTGATGGGTTTGAAAAATCAATTGCAATTTTTTGTGGGTATTTCTAGAATTGGATAGTCGTTGATTAAAGATTTGAGAATTTAGAGATTCTTTCATGCTTGATTTGAGAAAATGGAAATTTTTGAGAGCTTTTCATGACTGTTTGTTGCTTTCTTGATACCCTATTGTGTTTGTCGGTGCGTGGTTGATGATTTGATGTTAACTTCAGTGCAGCTTGATTATAAAAAAAAATTGTATATAACTAATAGTTTGCTTTCGATTACTAATCGTTTCTATTTTGTTTTGATCTTGCAGGTGATAACGTATTTATTTCAGTTGCTTGAGGCCTCCCAGTACGAAAAAACAACACAAGGGGGCATTTGGGTTGTCTCTCGCAGGTTCACGAAGCTAATTCATATTTTCCGAGCTTGGGGGTCTTCTGTTAATGTTTTTCGTTATTTCTGGACCATCCTATTTGATCTTTTAAGGTTTCTGTGGTCTGATTCAGGTTTTGTGGGAATTTGAGGGGTTTAATTAGACTGATATAGGAGATAATGGGCGCTGCTTGTTGCTGTTTGAGAGATGATTATGATTTTTTCCATAATTCAAACAGCTCTTTTTATAGGAACTGTATATGCCTTCGTTGCTTTGTTCGGAACTTCTTACATGTGGTAAGCTATGATTTTTATGTTTTAAATTAGATTCTTTGATGTTTTGAATCTTTATTCAACTATATATTTCTGATTGCTCGCACTAATCATTTCTGGTGAACGGATGTATTACATTTGTTCAGTATGATTTCCTAGTTTTTCACATGTTTATTTTGTAATCTGCAAATTGTTAGGCTATGTTTGGTTTCACTCAAAACCATGATTTTTTTTGTAGAATTAAAAGCAACACATTTTCACCCTATTTTATCAATTTATGCATTTCCATTACACCTCACAATTTTTTATACAGTCATGATTTTGGCTTCAACTTGTCACCATTCCCATAACAACTCCATTATTATATTATAGCTAAATTGAATAACTATATTTAAAATTTTAATATATCCAATAAAATCACTAAGAAATTACATAGCACAACATATTGTGACATTTATAATAAAAAAGCTCCTTCAGAAGCAAAAAGAGATATCCGTTACATTCCCCATTACAATTTTCATATACTCGATTTTGGAAAATATGTCTACAAAAACGATAGAAATGAATCCAAACATAGTATTGATATTTTTCAGTATATGGACTTGCACTGAATTACTCTTCCACATTGGAGGACGAAGCTAAAGCTCAAAAAATTATGACTAGGGAATTATATTGTTGTATATATATGCTAGATAAATATAAGCTCATAAGAAAATTTAAGAGAGAGATAGCATGATAACTCTGCTGCCGCCCCTCTATCTACTAATGCTTCTCAAATTGGATCAGGAGTCTCTCTTTTCTCTATAAGGAAACCATTCTGCATGAAGCTTTGACTGTTTAACCGAATCATTTTCCGCATAGGCTACTGAAATTTACTTAATGTCATGAATGCTATCTTGATAAAACTTTACTTATGCAGTATGCCTCACTGTTTCATAGAGGAGATGAACATGCCTTGCCTTCATCCACTCAGGCGACTACCACTTTAACTTCTATGGCATCACTTGATAACTCTTTAGCTGATATGTATCGCTCTCCTCCAAGACCATTACCGTATGACGCAGATCCGAGATACTTCCGGTTGCAGCGTGATGGACTTGTCTCCCGAAGGGAAAAAGGCTCGAGTCATTCGCATGATCAGGAAACCGAACCACTAAGAACAAGTGAAGTTGATGAAGAGTCCGAGTCCATGAGTAAAAAAAATAAATGGAATGAATTTACATGTGCAGATGGATCTAAGGAATATAATTCAAAATTATCTCTAAAGCTCTCAACAGCCAAAGCAACAAGTGGATTTGCTCATATTTATACTTCAGATGATGAAGATGTATGTCCAACATGTCTTGAAGGTAAGTAACCACGTCTGGTATTTTCTTTCTGCAATTACTAATATAATTATGTTCCTCACACAAATATTTGATGCGGCCCGTATCTCTTAGAACGAATAGGAAATACCATTCCCTGAGGTAGATGTTTTAGGATGCTCGTAGTTTGTGAATGGTGTTAATGTGAATTTTGTTTAACTAATCTTAATTTTCTTGTTAAATGTACTGGGGGAACGTTAGTGACAAAGTTGTGATTTAAATATGTAATTTGAAAACAATCTTGGATGCCTCCGCAGCGCTCAAAATATTTTGCACTTATTGGGTTGAGTTTGTTTTTAATGCTACATATTGAACCAATTGGCTGTTATTGTAAGTTTTTGTTTTCTTCTTTCTGATGGATTCTCTCGTGTAGAATATACCAAAGAGAACCCAAAGATAATGACAAGTTGTTCTCACCATTTTCATCTTGGCTGCATATATGAGTGGATGGAAAGAAGCGATAACTGCCCAGTTTGTGGCACGGTAAAGTCTGAACATTATCATATCTTTAGTATTACTATTTTTTCCTTGTGCGTTATTCTGCACTGGCTTTGAATTTTTCTATTTGCCATAAGACTTTTACCGGATGTAGGATCGACCTCTTAATCAAAGTCATGCACAGTTTGTTAAGATGTAGGCCAGTTAGTTCGCTTGATATGATGAACTTGACTTTTCACAACCAATTTTTCTTTCTGTTTTATTTTTTGATCAATATTGCGCAAATATTTTCTTGAATGGGAGCTGATCTTGTTTAACTAGTAGAAAGAATCATACTGGCTCAAACTATTAAAATCAACACTCTACTTGTTTGCGTTCCTTGTGTTGAAGAAAATACATATGATAAACTTGAGATTCTTTCTTAACTGTAGTGTTGGAAATCTCATAATGCGTTCCTTGGTTTGATTTTCTCACCATCAAGAAATATTTTACTTCCTAGGTAATGGCATTTTGATGAGTCGCCGTAGCGTATCCCAGAAGTTCTTCTTGTGGATTAAAACGACTACCAACAACTAGAAAAAGAAAGAAAAAAGACTTGGTGGAGTGTAAATAAACCCTTGTTAAAAGTGTTCTGATCTGTATGTCATGAGCATAACATCGACAATTATTTGCATTTTAATGTTCATCCCCT